>CAJQTV010000447.1:0-140026 GCA_907163055.1 Formica aquilonia x Formica polyctena
TGCATTTGCATTGGTAATCGACCTAGCCATAATGTGCGCAGTAGTTCGTCCGAAACCGTTATGCCGGCCAAGGTTTTGAGGTGGCGGAGAAACTGCGAGGGCTTTCTATCTCCCAGCTCTTCGTGTTCGAGGAGCTGTTTGATTCTTTGATCCTGGGATGCCGTGAGTCTCTGAATTAAAGCCTTCTTTATCGCTTCGTACTTCTGTTTTAGTGGCGGCTGGGTGATGATGTCCTTGATTTCCCTGGCTTGCTTCGGCTCTATTCTTGAGAGGACGTATGCGTATCTCGTTGCGTCGTCTGTTATGTCGCATGAGATGAATGTTCCTTCCAGCTGCGCGAACCATAACTCTGCATCCTCCGGCCAGAATGGTGGTATTCTTATGCCGATCTTGTTGACGCTCGTGCTGTCGTCGTCGATGACGATCGTCCTTTCTGGGTCCTTTGGCATCTTCCGCGTCGGTGGTCACCAGTTGTGGGTGTTTAAAGGCGTGTTCGCCTTCGGAAGATAGCGCGAGGGATAGGTAGAGCGTAAAGAGGTGAAGTCAATCACGAGACTTCTTTTCTACGGGTAACAATAAAATATATTTACAGGCTATGTACAATTTTCAATTAGTTGATTGGTGGTGGCCCTGAAAAGGGCCGTTTACGGGTTAACGCTGAGGGCGTTCCCGCCAAGTGATACGAGGCTCGGTGGTGGTTATTCGGAGGGAGCCGATGTAGGGTAGCGCAGGTAAGGGTACGAGTCTAAGTGCCGGTGGAGTCCCGGGTGGCGTGTAGATGCGTTCCTCGCGGGCTGTCTCCGTCTGCGTGGCCGAGTCCCGTGTGTTGGTTTCCCAATCGCTGTCCGATTGGGTGGAGTTGTCGACCTGTGTCAGTGGTTGATACTGCGTCCCCCTGTGCACTCGTGTGGCCGGCTGTGATTGCGTCCCGCAATCACGGTGATGTACCGGCGAGGCTGCGAGTGGTGATAGCAGCGGCGGTAGACTCCACGGTGTTGAGGGAGATGTATATCGCCGTACCCGGATGTCCCACGGGCTTAGGAAAAAACGTGGAGGCCGGGTGTATTGCACCGGCGCCAGCGCTATCGGATGTAGCTTCCACTCCCTGTAGCTCGTGCACGTTCGGTCGCCTGTGAGTCCTGGTGTCTTTTCTCCCTCACAGAAGGGCTGCCGACTAGTCCCGGGTGAAGTGGGAGGCAGCTGTGGTCGAGGAAGTCTCAGGTCCTGCGGTAATACAGAAGGCAGCGTAGGCTGTCGCTATCCAAAAGAATCCGTAAGCTCGGACTGACTATCAGGCAGGAGGTCCTTTCCGCAGTCAGAGCGGGCCGCGAATCAAAATCTTCTCGCCGTGCGCCGTCTTATAAACCCCACTCACTGGATTTCACATGCTGGCGCCGACTCCCGCTCGTGGCCGCCTCGCGGCGAGCCTTCGGGGCTCGCGCGGTGCTCGCGCGCGGGTTTCACGTGCTCCGCGCGTGAGAATTCGTTCGCGCGTCTACCCGGGTAGTTCGCGCGTAATTGTGGTGGTTTCTCGAACCGCCACACAAATAAATAAAAGGGTTGCTTTTTATAATTCAGAAATATGATAGATATATTAATTTTATCTGACTGCTCGTAAACATATGTATAGTAGCAAAACATGTACATGACACATTAAAAAAAAAAAGAAATGATAACTGATAAAAAATTATTTTTAAAAAAAAATTGAAAAAAAGCGCCAAGTGCACGCGCATAAGCGTCTTTTACTATAAAAGAACTCTTATACAAAATAGTGTTATTTTAATTATTTTAATACAAAAACACTGTCACATCCAAACTAAAAAACTGTTTCACAAAATAATTGTTTTAATTTTCTACAAAAATAATGTGATATATGATAAAAATATTGCGCCAAATAATAAAAATTTATGTTACAAAATTTATTTATTATTATTTCTAATATTAAGAATTGTATCAAATTGCAATGTGATTAAAATAGTGGAACATATTTAATTGAAAGAAATTTTTTATTAAGAAAACAAATTTTAGTATAAAATAACTTTTTAATTAGAGAAAAACTTGGCGCTGCAAAAATTCAAAATGTAAATAATACGTTAATTAGCATATGTTCAGTTTAGCAGCGCCGAGTTTCTCTCTAATTAAAAAGTTATTTTATACTGAAATTTGTTTTCCTAATAAAAAATTTCTTTCACTTAAATATGTTCCACTATTTTAATCACATTGCAATTTGATACAATTCTTAATATTAGGAATAATAATAAATAAATTTTGTAACATAAATTTTTATTATTTGGCGCAATATTTTTATCATATATCACATTATTTTTGTAGAAAATTAAAACAACTATTTTGTGAAACAGTTTTTTAGTTTGGATGTGACAGTGTTTTTGTATTAAAATAATTAAAACAACACTATTTTGTATAAGAGTTCTTTTATAGTAAAAGACGCTTATGCGCGTGCACTTGGCGCTTTTTTTTCACTTTTTTTTTTTTTTAAGTAATTTTTTAGCAGTTTATATATATACAGGGTGGTCCATTTTAAAAGAGCCAGTCAAATATCTCGAAAAATATGGAAGATACGGAAAAACGTTTCAGACAAAAGTTGTTTGGTTCGAAGGGGGACATAAGATGGTGCCATTGATGTGACCTTGGATAGTCATTTGATGGTCACATGAAGGTCACTTTCAATTTCTTAAATGGAAACCCCTATTTTTTATTGCATATTCTTATAGCTTATGTCGAGAGCTTTCCAAAACATTATAATAAAGTATTTTTTCATTAAGTACTTTTTGAGTTATTTTATATTTTAATCTGACATATTTTGATAGAAAAAATAAAATATCTCGTAAAATATTTAGTTCTCGATAATCTTACTGTAATACTTTTATGTACAGAATAATGAGACAAATTAATTAGTAAAAAAAAATAATTGTTTTTAAGAAAAAGTATGTAATTATTTATAATGTATTTATAATGTATTTTTTAAAACAATTATTTGTTTTTTTTTACACTAATTGATTTGTCTCTTTATTCTATACATAAAAGTATTACGGTAAGATTGTCAAAAACTAAATATTTTACGAGATATTTTAATTTTTATATCAAAATATGTCAGATTAAAATATAAAATAACTCAAAAAGTACTTAATAAAAAAATATTTTATTATGTTTTGGAAAGCTCTCGACATAAGTTATAAGAATATGCAATAAAAAGTAGGGGTTCCCATTTAAGATTTCAAAGTTACCCCCAGCCCCACCCCCAGGGGGGGCGGTAGGCGTTTAACTTTTACGGGATGGAAATGCCCCTTCGAAAATATTGAGGGTTTATTTGGAACATTTTTTTCGTACAATGCTTATTTTTACAGATATTTTGCAGTCTCAAGTTAAAAAACTTACCCTGTATATACAGGGTGATTCAAAACAACCTTCTGTCCTTACAATGTCATATACTTGACTCAATTCTAAGACGATTTTTCCTTTGCCAAAATTTTTTCCGAGGCTTAGTTTTCAAATTATAAGCTAAAATAGTTAACGAATTACGGGCCGCGTACGCGAGGCAGGCAGGGGCGGCGCAACTCACCGTCCGATGCTGGTGATTACGTGAAGCGCTCGCTGCGATCAACTGTCTGCTACATGCGATGGGGTGTATGTGTGAGAGAGAACGCGCGCGCGCGCGTATACGCGTATACACACACATACACATTCTCTCTCTCTCTCCCTTTCTCTCTCTCTCTCTCTCTTTCTTTTACACCCATCGCGTGTAGCAAACAGCTGATTGTACACACGTTCTCTCTCTCTCTCTCTCTCTGTCTTTCTCTGTTATACCCATCGCATGTAGCAAAGAGTTGATCGCAGCGAGCGCTTCACGTAATCACCAGCATCGGACGGTGAGTTGCGCCGCCCCTGCCTGCCTCGCGTACGCGACCCGTAATTCGTTAACTATTTTGGCTTATAATTTGAAAACTAAGCCTCGGAAAAAATTTTGGCAAAGGAAAAATCGTCTTAAAATTGAGTCAAGTATATGACATTGTAAGGACAGAAGGTTGTTTTGAATCACCCTGTATACATATATATATATTATTATTATTATTATTATTATTATTATATATTATTAACCCTTTGCGGACGGGGGCGCTCGATGGGCGAGCGTCGCTGTGGACGACAGGTATTGGAGCGCGCAGTAAAGAAAATGTTCACGTCGCACGTTTGCGTTATAAAATCTAAAGCTTTATTCAAATAACATTTTTATAAAATCCAATAAAATCATAAAGAAACAAATTTAGCCGTCTTTACATAGGAGATGTTTTATATTCGTGCTTTGTGTGATATAGTTCGAAACAATCACCTATGTGCAAGGCCGGCTTAGCCGAACAAGTAGCACAATAGTACCTCGACTCTCTCCTTCCGTGTTTTATTTTTCGATTAGAGCAGACGAGGCAATCTTTACTTCTTCCTGTCTCATCTCGCCTAATAATATGTAGAAGACCGTTGAGCCTTTCTGCTGTTCCAGAAGTCGCAGGAGCCTTGGGATTAGCGTCTCGAAAATCTCCAATCAATTGACCTACCAAGTGACGTACAAATTGTAAATGGGATAACTTTTTTATATTGTATGTCTTGTGATGTTCTTGATATAACAGATAGGAATTTATCACTGAAACTTCCAATCCCCAAAAAAATAATTTTCGCCACCATTCTTGAGACTTTCTCATGAAACAGTACGTGCCTGTGTACTGATCTGCTTTATCTACCCCACCCATATATTTATTATAATTTATAACCACGTCTGGATTCACAATATGTGTTCTTCCTTCTTT
The DNA here is from genome assembly GCA_907163055.1 of Formica aquilonia x Formica polyctena. Lineage (NCBI taxonomy): Eukaryota > Metazoa > Arthropoda > Insecta > Hymenoptera > Formicidae > Formica > Formica aquilonia x Formica polyctena. The sequence goes on from CAJQTV010000447.1 coordinate 4,815, forward strand.
GCCTGACCTTTTAGTAACGGTTGTCGAAGATGAGGTAGCACAGCTACCTCACTGCTGAGCATGGTCACAATGCTTGTCTCTCCAAGCCAATAATAGTAAATTGTTCCGTCTGTATGCAACGATTTCATTTTTTGCAATCTTTGGATTTTTTATTTCACGTGGAATAAATTTCCTATTCGTCTGGATAGTTCCAGTTAGATTACATTTCATTTTCAGTAGTGCATTTGTCAAAGGAATGCTTCTGAAGTATCGGTCATTGAAGATATGGTATCCTACAGCGCCAGGATTGGATTGCAATAAATTGTGATATAGTTGTAAGACTATTCTCGTGCTTATTGGCAGATCTGGTCTAACTAATTTCTCCGTAGTAAAACTGCCATAATATGGTAAAATAGTTTGTATATAACCAATATTGGCGTCTGCAAGAACATAAATACGGATACCCCACTTGGTTGGTTTCTGTGGGTTGTATGTAATAAAACTTATTCGCCCTTTGAATTTGACGATTGATTCATCCGCTGATAACTCCGCCCCGGGTACAAAATTTTCACGACATTTACTATCAATGTAATCTAAAAAATTGCTAATTTTTTGCGTCCTTGTTGCCATGTTTCGCGTACCTACAATATTTTCATTTGTGTGCAGCATCCAAAATACTTGTAAGAATCGGTCTCTCCCGAATATTTCGGCAAAGTATGGGATCCTACATTTCTTGTCAGTGGTCCAATAATCTTTCAAGCTCGGAAGTGGCATTGTCCCCATAAGCAATATTATGCCGAGAAATGCTCGCATTTCTTTTGGTGTGACATTAGCCCATGTATGCCATGTGGACCGCTTTTCTAGATGTTTTCCTTGTATCATATGATTTGCGTACCGATTAGTCTCCTCAACTATTTTTCTGATCAACTCATCGGTAAAGAACGAGTTGAAGAAATCTAATGGTTCTGTGTGAGTTGAATTTAGTTGTGAACCAGGGGTTCGTGATCCAGAACTAAATTGTATTTTTTGTGGAACGATGTCGTGATTTGTGACATTCGTCCATTCGTTATCACTACAGCTATCACTTTCCTGAATATTCATTTCTTCGTCACTACTACTATCACTGCCTACATTGAAACGCCTGAGTGCATTCCTTGTTGCAAGGATTTCACTTCCACTCGATAAAGCAATGTCGTCATCTTCTGTGTTGTCAGATTCAAATTGGAACTCATCACTACTGTCATTATTGAACGTATCGTCTCTGGATCTTTTAGCCATCGTGTGTAGGATGTTATAAGATGTAAAATATGTGAAAATGTATAAAATGTATGAAAACTTTGCTGGTTTCTCTGGTAGTGACACTGAAAGACTGACTCGGCAGACTGAATTCGTTCTGAACCTACCATGGTCTCGCATCGTAAGTTTACACTATACGGAAGATAAGATCTTATCGATACAAAGACTATAGGCCGACACTCGTCCGCAAAGGGATACCCATGCGTATTTTATCGTTCAGAACGATAAACATACGCCAGCCGCAGCGCGAGAATTGGGCGGCTATATGCCGACACGCGTCCGCAACGGTAAAAAGACTTGGGCGGCTATTTGCCGACACTCGTCCGCAAAGGGTTAATATATATATATATATATATATATATATATATATATACATATATACATGTATATTATTAATATTATTAATAATATATATATGCATTATTAATATTATTAATAATATATATATATATATACATGTATAGTGTTTATATTATAAACATTCTGTCGCAAATGTTTCATATAAGAAGAGATAGAGAGAGTTCGCTCTCACGAATTGCAGGCGAAGTCGAGGAAGGCGAACGAGAAGCGAGATCGCGCGAGCGTCATCGCGAACAAAATCGGCCACACTTGGCGCTTTTCGGTTGCAACGTGCGGATCGCATTGTCCCATTGATCGTTTGGCGCGTCTTTTTTCCGCGATTGTCCTCGATTTTATTCCGCGCAAACTGTTGAATCGATCTGCCGAAATCTCTGTATTTCGAAGATCATATCAGTAATTTACAGAAATTCGACGGCAAATTCGTGCCCGAAGGACTGCAGCCTCTGTGAAAACATCCAGCTGGTGAGTAAAGTGATCGATCGATGCGCCGAGAGAAAGGGAGAGAGAGAGAGAAAGAAAAAATTCAACAAAAAGAATTCTCACACATTTTACTTATATTATATATAATATTATATATAATAATATATGTACAATATATATATTATTAATATTATTATAATTAGTAATATATATTATTATTATTTTTATTCCTAAAGATGCGCTAGTACAGCGAGCGTGCATCTTTCCCCGACAAAATAAGTGCTCTAATCTCAGCGATATTGGAGCGCGAGGAGTCCATGCGAACGAAAAATTAGCGTAACATGTATCGACTCCTACTCATATATCTCATTTCGATACCTCACGTAATCGACATCTGCGAATCAAAATCTGACACGATCTCCTTTTCGTTATGAAAATTTTCAATTATCCTGATGATAATCTCGCCGTTCGCTCTCCTTCGACTTCATTTTCACTTGTAACAAGTCCGCCGGTCTATTCAGATTAAGAATTGTATTGAGAATCGGTCTTGCAGTACGGTCTTGTGAATTTCAATCGCCGAATCGAAGCCTAATACAACTCGCCTTTCTGTTGTCGTGCGAACTGTCGCGGAACTACAATTATTAAAGTATTGCCAAACAAGAATAAACACTGAGTTATTTCCAACAACATCGTCTTTTGACAATCAAGCTTTCTGATAAGGCTGTACTAACTGTCTTAGGAAACAATATGTGTAGCTACCAAACCAGCCAGAAAAATATCAAGGGAAAATTCGTAGCAAATTCTCAAAATAATTTTATTACTCTTTTTTCAGATAATTATGAAAATATACGATGGCATGCTCCTTCTGGCAGAAATACTATTTCTTATCTTGAAAATTTTTTATTTCATTTGCGAGAGCATATTCACGATATTTATTCCAACAACAAGAAAGAGCGTAGCTAATGAAATTGTTTTGGTGCGTATGGAATTCATAACATATGCATAGATATAGAAGAAATGTATTTTTTTCTGTACTGATATACACTGCTTCAAAAAATTATGGCATAGAAAATATTTGCTGAAAATTGGCCAACTTTGACTGCCGATCACTTCGCGAAAAATTATCGTAGACGAATGAATTTTTTTTCAAAATGAAGTTTGGAGTCTGCCTTAAGAATGTATCTCCATTTTTTGCATGCGATGCACCCCTACCCCTGTAATCCCTAAAATCTGAGGGCATGTTTGGCATACTGAAAATTGCAAAGTTTGACGGAATGCACGGACGTGAAAAAATTTTTTCGGGGACGCCGTTTGCATCGTCATAAAGTTCAAATCTTCCACTTCAATTTGAAAAAAAAAAAAGCGAAGTCGCTACAATTCTTTTTTTCGCAAAGTTACAGCCCTTTAAAATTACCGTTGGCCTTTGGGCCAAGTACCGGCCGGCGGGTTTAATGACTGGAAGCCATAGTGGAGCCATGGCCAAAGTGTTTGTGGACACCCACGCGCGCGCGCGCGTGCACGTTTTTTCAGCTCCTGGCTCGTGTTTTGACCAGTCATTAAACCCGCCGGCCGGTACTTAGCCCAAAGGCCAAAAACAACGGTAATTTTGAAGGGCTGTAACTTTGCGAAAAAAAAGTAGCGGCTTCACTTTTTTTTCAAATTGAAATGGAAGATTTGAACTTTATGACAATGCAAACAGTGTTCCCGAAAAAATTTTTCCACGTCCGTGCATTCCGTCAATCTTTGCAATTTTCAGTATGCCCTCTGATTTCAGAGATTACAGGGGTAGGGGTGCATTGCATGCAAAAAAATGGAGGTACATTCTTAAAGTAGAGACTTCAAGCTTCATTTTGAAAAAAAAACATTCGTCTACGATAATTTTTCGCGAAGTGATCGGCAGTCAAAATTGGCCAATTTTCGGCAAATATTTTCTATGCTATAATTTTTTTGAGCAGTGTATTATTCAGTTCATAAAATTAAAATTAACATAATATATGTAAATATGTTAACAAAAATTCATTTTATCAAAACATTATTTCGCCTTATAGATTATTCCATCAAATAACAAGTTACAAATACTTTTTTGTATTGCGCGTTTCAGATACTCTTTTAAAATAATTTAAAACTAGTTTATCATTAAATTTTTTCTATCCCGAACAAAAAAGAATTAAAAATAAACTAAGATTTGTTATATTTTTCTTTTGTTTATTTTAAAATCTAACCATTGTTTGATAAAAAAATTATTAATTATTTATTTTTTATATAAATTGGATAAAAATTTGTAAACTATAAAATTTATAACAATATATAATTCACGCGATGCGGCTTGGTATTTAATACATATATTACGACAGATAACAGGTGCGGGCCACGGTATCGGGAAGGAATTAGCGATTGGTTATGCATCGTTAGGAGCGACAGTGGTATGTTGGGATATCAACGAAGAAACCAACAAGCAAACGATGAACGAGATTAAAATGATGGGGAAAAACAATACATACGCATATCAGTAAATCAATGTTGCTTAGTTTCATAGAATAAAAAGCGATTCGAATAGTTTACGCGGGTACAATTAATCACACATATCTAACTATTGTCAACTGATTAAAAATTCGATCGATATTTTTATAGATGCAACGTAGCAGACAGGAAAGAAGTCTTTAAGATAGCTGAAAAAATGAGAAAAGAAGTCGGCGACGTTACTATTTTAGTCAACAATGCCGGTATAGGGATTGCTAAAAGACTCCTAAATCAAACCGCCGATGAAATTACACGAGTTATAGATGTCAATTTAATATCGCATTATTGGGTGAGTAACATATTTGAGATACACATGCATAGCAGCTACGAGATATACATATGTATATAAAATAATCGGCAATGTAATTTATATTATTAAAAAAAAAGTTGCGCGCTGAAAATTAATTTACTACATTTACAATTGAAATAAATTTAAGAGACTACACATACACATACACACGCACGCACATATATGTTCGTAATAAGTTTCCACAAATTGTTCTCAAATAAAATAGAATCACTTTTAGATGTTGCAAGCATTTCTACCGAGTATGATCGAAAAGAATCGCGGTCACGTTGTGGCGATCTCATCACTAGCAGCACATCGCGGCATTACACATGGTACGGTTTATTGCCCCACAAAATCCGCGATCAAAGGTAATTTAATCTTATCATAATCTTACGTGTGTAAAGCATATGATTATTAATGTTCATTGTAAATCGACAAACATTATATGCGCATTATATTGCAAGCGTGAAAAAGATAAATTGCAGAGCATGTTTTCTAATATTTCCTTCATGTGCGTGTTACAGCACTTATGGAAGCTGTCAGCGATGAATTACGTACATATAGCAAAGGTAAATCCTTGATTAAATTTACTACCGTTTATCCGGCTCTAGTACTTACTGGAATTGTCAAAAAGCCAAGAATAAGGTATGTTGACATAATGATATAAAATTGACGAATTGTAATTAATATTTCGTAATAGCGATGGTGTGTAAATTTATAAAGTTATAATTTTTTTTATACATTTTATAAATTAGCGTATAAAAACCTAGTGTCTTTTATTGTGTATCATAGATCTTACATTATTCACACACATCAAAACTATTATACATTAAAGTAATAAGACATTTTTATAATAATTATTGCTGATAGATAATTTTATTTTATTTATCAATAATAGATTTCCAAGTATAATGGGAGGAATTCCACCGCAGAAAGCAGCTTCACTAATAATGGATGCGCAAAGACAAAATTTCAAAGAAAGAAGTATACCTTCAGGTTGGCTGCCGATATTATATTTAACGAGGTAAATCGTGCAAATAAAAATTCTATTATTAAATAGGCATAATATATTTTCAAAAAATCACTACATATGTTAATAAACTACAAAGCGATTCATAAATCGCTAATAAATGCAAATGCTATTATACTACGATTATATTATTTCCGTCCGTATATATTCTCTATAACAAAAATATTTTGATTTCAGAATTTTGCCCAACAAGGTAATTTGGTGCATAAATGATTTTATAGGTTTCAACGCTGATGAAGAAGATTAAAAAATATGGAAAAATATGGGTCTATATACATCATTACATATTACATATATGTATATCTTACGATATATAGGGTAAAAACTGTCTTCTCAGATATCTTCATAAATATTCATTAGACACAAAAACGTATAATAAAAACCATTACTTGGCAGATATTTTTTAATAATGAACTTACAACTTTTATTTGCTGCCTCTGATAATTTTTGATTCGCAAAGATATAATCTATAAAGGACAAAGTAATAATTGTTATTGGAGTAATATGAAAATTACGTGAATATTATTATAATAATTAACGGGAAAATAGAAAAAGAAAAGTCTACATAATCTCATTTCACTTTATTATATGTATGAATAATATAAATATTAATATGATAAATTTACCAGTTTGTAAAAGTTTGGCTTCTTCTGCCGTTACTAGTATTTTATAAATTTTGTTATTATCAGCGTCTTGAATATTAACTAACATCTTCGGGACGTCCATTTTTCTAATTTACGCACAGGTGCGTTCCGTTTTAACGCTCACGTGCTATAAGCGCTTACGCTTTTATTGCCCTACCTCGATGAAATAAGCGTTTGTGAGCACGAGTTATGACGTCACAGTGATGTCATAAATGCTTTTATAAGCGCTTACAACTCCAAAGGGAACAGCATAAGCAATGCTTATAAGCGCTTTAAGCGTGTAAGCGTTCAAATGGAACGCACCCCCTGTCTATTCACAGCGTAAATCACCACTGCTTTTTGATGAAATATATCATGTAAATGTAATTACTACGTAAGGACGATTGATAGTGGAATAAGTCTATTGGAGAAAACATGTCAACAATAGTACAGCACAATGTGGAAATCTATTGTCTCATATTTATTACGGTATAACAGTTTCTTAATAACTGTTATAAGGTGATTCCGTAAAATACATATTTTTGCTAAAAAAGAATTTGTAATTACAAATTATAAATATTGAGAAAGTTGTAAAAGAAAATTATTTTGCGTAATTAATACAGCTTTGTATTGAAAAATAAATTTCTGCATCAAATCAATTTATGCAGCATTTGGAGAAAGAAATTTTGCAAAATAATTCAATAACTTGATTTAAATATTGATTTTTTAATAAAAAAATAATCATTTAATAACTTTAAAAATATTGATTTTTTAATAAGAAAAAGATGGGTTGAAAATTCAAAAGACCAAAATCCAAAATAATAAAATAGAGCCCAGCCAATTCGCAAGTATAGAGCATAATTTCCAATAACTATATTTGTAATTGTAATTATATAATGCGTTGGCGTAATTTTTTGATATCATTACTTTTCTGGGAAATTAGAGCAACTACTTTGTATGATAGTTTTTTTTAATTAAAATGTTTTTATTTAAATAAAATAATAAAAAAAATATTTAAAAATAATACTGTTTTTTGCGTAACACTTTCACATGGCGCGTACAACTGAGAACATTTTCGTCTCTTGACAGATATTTATCTAAGTTAGACAAAAATAAAGAAGAACAGGACAATAAATATTTATCAATACGGAATATATTGGATAATGAAGTGAAATTAAATAGGCATTAAAGGTGTTAAAAATTTTACAGTTCCATATAATCCATCGCTGAAAAGCTTGGAAGAAGAGGGTAATCGAAAAAATATACATACAAAAAGAACAAATATGTATATACATATATACATATATATATATATATATATATATATATATACAATATAAATTAATATAAAAATTTTATATGATTGCAATAACGGATCAAAAATTTTAGATAAAGTATTAGAAGAACCTTTTAATTGTTACAGAATATATACGTTAATTAATTAATATAATACGGATAAAAAAAACACACAATTTTAATTATTAATAAAATATGTAAAATAATTCTTTTTAAATTTTAATGAGAGAGGAAGAAATGCAGAATATCTAGGAGAGCATAATCTCTCATTGCATTTATGATATTGGATGTTTCTGAGGCTGAGTATCACGCACCTTAGTTATGCACGTCCGACGATTCATTGCTAACATGTGAGCGATAAGAAGAGAGCAGTGAGCGTCAGTCACGAAAATTGGGCCAAAAATTGCAACTAATACCCATCTCTAATTTAGGATATTAAATACCACGTGTAAAGCAACGCAAACGTCAGTTATTTTATTAACGGTAATGCATTTATGAGAAGTTGCGGAGAGTAAAGCCGTTGTTCTTACATCACGATGGAAATCAAAGAAGAGCGCGCAAGGTGCGACGACCCACATTCTATGCGATGGCATTCTTGAAAACGTCAGGGGAAAAAAAGAGAGAATGGCCAAACTGATCAAGAGCTCCCATATACATCGCGCTCGTTAAGCGGCACAACGCGATTCCTCGAGATATCGTGCCGGTCTTAAATCAAGTCCCTCTGCCTCCGACTTCGTGACTGACTTTGAGCCGAGTCCATCGGTCCGTACACACGTAAAACAAAAGAATCGTTAACGTCCACCGGACCTGGTTGGCGCGACGCGGCGCACCGGACGGCGCGCGGCATTCGCATTCAAATGAGCTATTGCCTATTGCAAAAATGACAACGAGACCAAACAAGCAAGCGCAACCAATGTCCGAGCGCGATGCGCTTGAAGAAATAAGGGACCGGTTTGACGATCGCGAGACTAAGCAGAATACTGCTATTTTATAAAGCAAAAATCTGCATTATGTAAAATTTTTCTAACTGTGGAAACGAAAATATCAATGACTGCCTTTGTTAAAAGAGAGGAGAAGGTAAGAAGGTAAGTGCGCAGCAGAGTCGAAAACATTCTCCGGTGGTTTATCTGCTATTATCCAGGACGATCTGCGGCAATCTGTTTAATTTAATCCACGCAATCGTCGACCCATAATCGTCGTCCAGGAAAGTTACATGAGTTGATAATAGTAAAAAAAGTGTTGAATGTAATAAATGTGTCATATTTCATATTTGAAGAAGTTGATCATATTATGGATATGGGTTTTGGTTCACTAATTCGCAAGAAAGAAGTACCATTATATCTGTCTTGGCTGATGAAAAATGGTATAATAACTATGGAAGAATACAACATATTCACAAGGAAGTACAAAAAATTTAGCCAATTATATAAAAAAGAAACGGTTTAATGGTTTTATGAAAAAATGTCTTATGTGTGTTTTATAATTTATAATTGACACATATATTGATTTAATTAATGTTGTTTATCCAGAAATATAAAGCACTTATAAATATCCAAATAATATAAATGTGTCTCTCGACAGAAGTTTGCACAATTTACAAAAAAGCAAACATGATCGTTATATTAGCTACACACCTGCCTTTGTTAAAAGAGAGGAGAAGGTAAGAAGGTAAGTGCGCAGAAGAGTCGAAAACATTCTCCGGCGGTTTATCTGCTATTATCCAGGATGATCCGCGACAATCCGTTTAATTTAATCCACGCAATCGTCGACGTTCGCAAGTTGACTAGGACGGGTAAAAAGAAAGGTCAAATGGACGATTCGCATTGCTCTGCAGCGTGCACAGAGAGCTCGGGATAGAGTAGTAGTAATAGTCGTCGATGGCACGGCGAAATTAGCCGGTGCTCATCTCCGCCTGGAAGCCAAGCTCCTCCGAACGTGATTAGCATATGCATGAGTCGACCGACCGACCGACCGACCGACCAACCCTCTTCCATTGACCAAGCGCATATCAGCGTCAGTGTTCTCCAACCACCATCCCTCATCGTCAGTATATGAGCGTAGGGACATCTACGCATGCCCATAAAACCCTAATCAAAGTTGATCTCTTTGTGAAATAGAGAAAAAAAGAAAAAAAGACATCGTCTAAAAAGAAACAAATACTTTGCATAACGAGACAGTAAAATTTAGATTATTTTAGGTATAAATATATAAGAGTATTATATATATATGTATATATATATATATATATATATATACATTGATAAAAAATATAGTTGAAACTACTATAAATTCACTATAACTTATAGTATATGGTTGTATATATTATATAATACATGTATATATGGTTGTGTTCAAAATTGAATCATTAAAATTTCGTTTCTAAATTTCGCCGTTATATTAAAATGATTGCCTCAGAAAATAAAACACGAGCGAGAACAACCAAGCGTCGCGGTCACCTGCTCGTTGCGTGATCGCATTCTTAGAATGAAAAACTGTGACAAACAGCAAGTTCTCGAAGGTTCGAAATCAGAAAAACTTGTTATTCACATCGGCAGAGCGCAAGTTTCCGCGGTCGGTCGATTTAGTCTGCCTACGACAACGATTCGAGCTGGTCGATAGCAATCGATCATAGTTTCGAATATCATCATTTCTCGTATGATATTCTTTCGTGTCTTATTCTCGCTCGTGTCGCGTACGCAGTAGGCTTACTTGTCTCAAATCGGTCCGAATTGTCTCGCCATACAATCGCATTCATCTTCTCGCGGCGGTCAATTCGGTCATATTCCAAACTTTATTAGTCATTCAGTTAGTGCTAAGACATCGTGAAAGTTAAGTGTTAAGAGTGTGGAGTCCGAGAGTCGACGCGCGTTAACCGTTCCGCGAATATCCTCTGCCTCGCGCCAAGCAACACCCGGCGTTCGCGTGCAAGATTTCCGCTCTCGCGAGAGTTTCTAGCAAGAAGCTCTTAATCAAGATTTCCGAACCGCGAAAAAGGGCAAACATTAACAGGACATTTGAAGATCTCCGTCGGAATCGCGGAATACGTGCGGTCGCTCGCTCCTATTAGTCAAAATAAAAAAGAACATTTCTTAACATCTGCACTCGACTCATTTCATTCTCCTTATCCTCCAGCGGATCTACGGATTCGCGTAACACATCGCTTCTCGCCCATCTCTCAGCGTCTCTCTCAGTTTCGGGCGATCTCGTCGAGATCGACTCCCGAACAGGTTGATATTACTAGTATTATAATAGAATTTACTATAAAAATGATGATGATGACTATAAAAATGAGTATCCTGACTATAACTTTTTTAATAATCAAAGTACAGACTCTTTATAAATAAATTAAAATAATAATATGGATAAATGGCAACTTAGAGTCAGCGCGCAAATTAGTGCGCGTACATTTCCAATAATTTATTACAATAACATTCCTCAAATTACAATGAGACGGTCGTTTCGACCCTTTTTTTGGTCTTCATCGGCGCGATAAATACTTTAAATAATGTTGTATCCTGTTCATCTTAGATAGGTTACTAATATTACAGTGAAAACTTACGCAAATCGCAATTTACATGTTAAGCGGGAACGAAATAAACTTGTCAATTAATACGCTATGGAGCAATACCAGGGAACTAAAAGTGTGTAATCCTTGAAGCTGTTTGATTTCCCCTCCATCCTCGGTTGACTAGCCGGGAAGCCGAGAAATAAGGATTAAAGAGACATGTTCTCGATTATGTGCTTCCTGGAATCAACAGGGACGGGGTATATCTTCAGACATGGACCACAGTAATAAATATTTGACACTCAACTTCAGTCAACGTAATAAAAACATAACAAATAAAAAATAAAAAATAAAAAAATATTTAAAAGGAATAAGAAGTCAAGTACAAAAATAAAATATATATATATAAAAATATAAAAATATAAAAAAAATAGAATACAATTAATAGTAATAAGCTTAAGTTAAATTTAAAGATAGTCATTTGAATAAAATTAAAATTGTAAAAGTGACTAGAATGTTAACTATTTGTCAAATACCTGGTATGTTCCAAATATGTTAGTACAATCAATGATTAAAAAGGACCGTCGCAAACGAGAACGCAAAACCGACTGATGGATCGCAAACGAAAACGAGAAGCGAGTCGGATACAAAAATGACTTTGACTGTTTATGTTTGTCATAATTTAGACAATTTGTCTATAACGGTCGTATACATATCAGGTAGGCATTCAGTATTTGTCTGCAAGTTAATACTATTTTTTGCCTCTTTATTGAAATAATTTCCGATAATAATCGTTTATGGAGGAAAGGTTCACTTTCTAATATCTCAATCTCATCCCAATTAAAATCATTATTCAGATCTATCCTATGATCGGTCACCACAGAATGATTAGCTGTGTTACGTCCGATGTGATTCCGGTGTTCCGAAATTCTTTTGTATAATTTTCTTTTAGTCTGTCCTACATAGGAAGCGTCACAATCTAAACAATTGATTTTATAAACAACATTTTTGAATTGAGATTTAGGAATATTAGCTTTGTGTGTTTTTATGTACTTATTTAATTTATTGAGACTAAAATAGGAAAGTTTTACATCGAGATCTTTTGTAATCTTAATAAATTGTTCAGATATGGAGGGTATGTATGGGATGGTAAAATAAACCTTTTTAGGTGGACATTCCTCCGTATTATGATTATTTAGGTGATTTAATTTATTACTTATAACTTATTGTATTCTTATTGTATTCAATTTATTACTTATAACTTATTGTATAACTTATTGTATTCTATTTTTTTTATATTTTTATATTTTTATATTTTTATATATATATGTTTTTATTTTTGTACTTGACTTCTTATTTCTTTTAAATATTTTTTAATTTTTAATTTTTTATTTGTTATGTTTTTATTACGTTGACTGAAGTTGAGTGTCAAATATTTATTACTGTGGTCCATGTCTGAAGATATACCCTGTCCCTGTTGATTCCAAGAAGCACATAATCGAGAACATGTCTCTTTAATCCTTATTTCTTGGCTTCCCGGCTAGTCAACCGAGGATGGAGGGGAAATCAAACAGCTTCAAGGATGACACACTTTTAGTTCCCTGGTATTGCTCCGTAGCGTATTAATTGACAAGTTTATTTCGTTCCCGCTTAACATGTAAATTGCGATTTGCGTAAGTTTTCATTGTAATATTAGTAACCTATCTAAGATGAACAGGATACAACATTATTTAAAGTATTTATCGCGCCGATGAAGACCAAAAAAAGGGTCGAAACGTCCGTCTCATTGTAATTTGAGGAATGTTATTGTAATAAATTATTGGAAATGTACGCGCACTAATTTCCGCGCTGACTCTAAGTTGCCATTTATCCATATTATTATTTTAATTTATAACTTTTTTATCATGCAATTATAGTCAATTTTATCATCGATTTTATTATCAGTGTGTATATATATATATACACATATATATTACTTAATATAATGTTTTTATATACTATCAACACATGCATGAAATACTTAACAAATAATAGTACTTAGTAAATAATATTATTGATGCATAAAATACTTAGCAAATAATAGCATCTAGGCTACTCGCGGAGACATAAGATGGGGACGGTATTACTTGACTTAGAGCACCTAAATCAATCTTTTATATATTCTGATAGTATATTGTCTACAAATTATTTTAGTACAAAAAACTCGCAAATGCTCTTCTAGATATGTAGTTTCTATGAATGTTAAGCGGTTATCAATTATTGAACGTTGCTTAATTCTCGCATATATATGCAGGTTGAGTTTTATACACATATAGAAGAAATGTGTAGAAGGATTTCGCGTGAGGAAACGTGACAAAGTTCTTGGTACAATCGCGGTCGACCTCCCGCTTCTAGGTGCATTATGCAACCGAGAAAGAGCGATTCTCTGAAAGTTTTATCAAGCGTGCGCGATCTCTCAAGCTACATCGTAGAAATGCATATGTGCCGTATTTCGCGGAGTAAGAATAACGATCTCGTATATCGTGTACCAGACATTCAATGAATTTCCGCTTTCCTTCTGATCCTAAAATTAGTTGTTGAAGAAACAACATTTAGGTATGCGGAGAATTTCTTACTTTATTTCGCTGCTCATTTTTGGAATACAAATCACATGTATCCTCAATTTAAATCTATCGCCTTCTCGATAAAACAATTTGAAATAAATTGAGTTCAATAAATTGAGTTCAATAAATTGACTTTTATTTGAGGTGAAATAATTAATTACAATTAAAGAAGACATGTTTAAATTTTATATGCGTTATATGTATATGTGTTTGAATATGTTTATAGTTTTCAAGCACTTTTTATTAAATTATCGCTAATAAATGAGATTTATCGATCATTTTTCAATGAGAATCTGTCTGCTATATCGAGGTAACCGTCACCTAGTACAGGGCGGTACGTATTCTGTATGATTACGCCACGTCACGTCGGGCGAGGGTATTCTCGCGACGTTAATTATGCGGCGGCGTAATTAAATAGGAGGTAATTGAGGAACGTAGAACGTATTATTGAAGTTTCTGATGGCGGCGGGATGGCTAGAACTCGTTGTTTGCGCGCTGGTGTTTGTAAGTAGCTGCGCGCGTACGTGAAACGACCATGTGCCGACCCTTGCCGCAGGATACAAGAAGGGCACAAATAGAAATCTTTAATCTACTTTTTAAAGAAAGAAAAATTATATAAAGTTGATTTAAATGAGATAAACTCAGACTATATAAACAATATAATTCATTACACATAGTGTTTAAAAAAATCTTATTTATGTTTATTGTTAGATCAGTCTTAGAATTACTAATTCTTTTAACCGTAGACGGTGATCAATTACAAACAGCCGTGTTGTTTAATTGATATTAGGTTTTCAATAATAAAGTTGTTTTCAAGATCTCAATATGGCAATCAATATTGACATACCTTCTATCAACGGAGCAATTGAAGCTGGCATCACCATTGAGGTTGATTCATCTCTTCCAGAGGATAAGAAGTTACCAATCTTAATGCAAGGCATTGCACCAGCAGCATTAGCTGTTGTTAAGCAATATGCAGCACTCTGGGCGTATGTATAATTTACTGATGCCACTGCAAGACGGCTGTTTGTAAATGGGGTTCTCGGGGTCATTGATACCGGTCTGATTTGTGCTGTACAGGACTTGCCCGATGGGGACTGGGTTAAGGCAAATGTCGCCCAACAGGCAACTGCTGTACAGAAGCAAGCGATTGAGAGTATCGTCGTGCGGGATGACATGCTCAAGGCAGTAACAGTGGCGGTTGCAATCAAGGCGAACTTCTGGTTGATGAACCACCACACAGGGCAGGGGCAGGTTGCAGGTTATGTCAAGAAGGTACTGGATGTGTTTTATCCAAATGCAGTCAATGATCAGGTGGTATCTGCAGCCCATAATCTAGGACATTTCACAAGCACCCTGCGTGTCCTCGGTTTGGGTGAGATAGCAGGACTCAAGGTATCTGTCCCATTTGTGCGTGCTGAAGGAGCATCTATCACGCTATCAGCTGATTCGAAGCTCCGCTTGACATCTATGCCAGCTGGGACCCATAGGCTAGCGATTGCCTACAAAGCAGCGAAGCGGCTTGTGAGGAGTGTGTATGGCGTGTATTGCCCAGGGGTTGAAGACTTTGCCGCAATTCCTGAATTGAGAGCTCGAGTTATCGAGGCGTCTGCCAGATATCACATCGGTGCTTCATACCTGACAGGGGAGGCCCGTGCTGACTACCAGGACACGGATATGAACAATTACCTAGGACGATTGGGAACGTTCATTAGCACCCTGTATAGACAATCAACGCTTGCCAAATCCCCCCATCTAGTGATTGCACGAGTGGAAAGTTACGACGACTACGATGCAGACTTTAAAGCTCTGCTTGGTAGGATCCAAGTAGCACAAGCGGCTGTAAGAGGGCGTATGGTTGAGGCACAGATTGAGGAATTCGCAGGTGCAGCGGCAGATGTCATGGGACGCCTGAGAAATGCATATGCCATCCCTGCTAGGCGATAAGCTTCAGATGTTGGTTTATATTATATTATGTTTTATATAATCATTTTGATGTTTGAGTTTGTTATTCATATTTTTCAAGACAACCCAGCTTTGGGAACACCGACCATGGACAATCATGTACTATACCTTACTTTTTATAATCATATTCCTATTACGTATTTGTGTAATTTAGATATATAAGTTTAGTTGTTAGATCCCAGCATGTTGTACTCTTTATAACATACATAAAAATACATAAAAACAAAAACCCAAAAACATATATTCATCGGCATTTACTTCCTTAGTTGTTTAAATATTTAGTTGTTTAAGTTATGTATGTATATGTGATGTATGGTGGTGGAAGGCCTAGTGTTCTGGGCCCGACCGTCCGACCGCCGAGCAAACCGCCGAAAATCGGCACGCTAATACAGCGGTCCGATAGGACAAATCAGCTGAAACTGGAGCAGCTGATGCAGGCTCCACCACTGCCGCCTGTCCGCTCGCGCCGACCAGCGAGCACTCCGACCCGCAAAAGACCGCGGGAAACCGAGGAGGAAAAGGGCGAAGGAGACCAGCCGCCTCGCCTGCTCATGCCGACCGCTACCGCCACCGCCGATCCGCGTCCAGGTGGAACCCGGCATCGAGTTCGACGTGCCACACTTCGCCGTACACGTCTCGAGGAAGTACAAGATCCGATCACCGCAAGGCCACTGGATCATGCGCTTTTCGAAGAACGGAGAATTGCGATACCGCCGCCGCCTAAACTAAATATTGCGAGCGAAAAGACGTAAACATCACGTCACCGAGTCAAATGCCTCTAAATTCAGGCATATTCTACGGGGAGGGGTGATGTAACGATGCATCCCTCCACCGGCAATGCACCGTTACCCGGCTGCCGATCCACCGGAAGTCGACCGCCCGACGAACACCGGTCGGGCAAATGCGGAGGCGCTGAGCGCCCATTTTTAAACATTAGACAAACCGCGCAAATATCGAACCGCCGTTAGGCGCGCGTAACCGTCGAGAGCCGCTCGGTTACCGACCGACCGATACCGAAAACACCCGAGTCGCGCGCGCCGTTTCTATGACGCAAATACCGTTAACCGTAAGAACAATAGGCGAATTACACAAGCGCGCGCGCCGGAAACCGGTATAAATAGAGCGCGGTTTTAACTATCGAGACCAGATCTTCCGCACCGCCAGAGTCTGTAAAACGCCTGGAAACCGCCTAGATCCTAGAACGCTCAGAGAGAAAGAAAACGGGGTTGGGAGTACTCAGCCTCCGCCGAGAGTTTGCGGCATCTCCGAGAGCAATCCGTCCGAAACCTTTAAAGAGAGGCAAACGGGAACGGGCGTACTCGTCCCCGTCGAGAGTTCTCGACACCTCAAATAAATCCGACCACCTGCGTGCAACGACGATCTTCCAGTGGTGGGGAGTTCCCTGCCACCGACGGGTGTTCTAGTCGACCGTTGCACTCCCGAAATTCCACGGGTAAAGACCATCCCGACTTAATACAGAACGCACTATACGCGCTTATCTAAGACTTCCGCGACCGCCATTTCGTCATCCGGACTCGCCATTGATACGGCGCGCTAAGGCCCGCGCCGAGGGATGATCCACATCCCTACCGCGACACCGATCGACATACGAAATCAATACATACGCGTCGAAGGACCGCCCACCGGCCCGACCGAAATTACCACCCGGTAGCTAACGGCATCTACCGAAATCACGGCTCGCGATCCATAATCGATATTCGATCGAACCGACGAAATCTCGAACCGCGTCGTGCATACGGGCGTTGCATTAGATGCACCGCACCCGACCGTACCGCTGTACACCCTGCTTCTTACACACATCTGATTATAATATCGTTTCACGCATACTACATTATATAGATTCACACATACTCACTCGCTTATAATCATTTATACACCGCACACCGCCGTATCGCCGTACAGGCCACCGCTTTACGCACACCGCTGTACACCGACACGCACTCACACGCTTGTATCATTCGCTCATATATATATACATAACGACACTCCATTCGATACTCTTGCGTACGACTAATTATTATTATACATTCTCGCGCTCACTCACTCGTCATTCATCTCGCACGCACACCTATACACGCTCACACACATAAACAGACACGCTGTACATATGCACCACACACGCAATAAATTATATTCTACCTAACATCACTATCGTTCGTCTCTCGATACCCTTTCACGAGCCCCGGATCCCGACCGAGTTATCCGTCACCGCCTCGCGAAAGCGGTTTATTACAATTGTAATACAAAAAAAATATTTAATATTTAATTTATATAAAGTGTTTGATAATTAAATTAAATATTAAAAAATTTTTTGCTTAAACGAAGCACGTACGACAATCGCGATTAATACGGCGCGCGTTACGAGCAAAGATTGATTAAAAATCGAAACGTATAAACGAATTCTGAAAACAGCAACTGCACGCAACTGTATTACTAGATAGCTAGCGCATATAACGCGGGTTTGGAAATTAGCAAGGGCGGCCTCGTAATGGGAAACGATTGGCCTTTATTTGCCCGCATCTGATCGGAAACGAGCCCTGCTCTCTACGCCATTTCGATAAGGTAATAATGAAAGCAACTATTAATTATTATTATTATGATTGACATTTTCCAAACTTAAATGGATATTTTTGATTTTTATATAAAAATAAATAATTTTTGTACACAAAAACAAGTAATGAACATATTATTAAAATATGAGCTCATGCAAATAGTTTTATTATAATGTGACACGTTGCACATCGTACGACACACACATCGTTCGCGATAGGAAATTGTTCGCGGAGACATGAAGGGAAATTGTTCGTCGGCATTATCAGAACTAGTTGTAGGTCGAGGCTGTAAGGTGGATCTCTCTCTCGTTCCATGGTCATATTTAATTTAGCGGAGTAGTAAACTTCTCGTATAACGGGTTGCGCGGGAATATCGTTACAAGAAAATCCCGTGAGCGTGACAAACGAGAAGTCGTGCTCGGGCGTGAGACAATCATATTAGAGGCTTACACGCGCTCGCCGTGCGCGGAGTTTGCGCTCGACGTACCTACGACCGCGTGTGTCTACAGCGACCAGTTTACCCGCTGGCTACGTAACTCCATTCCCGTCGATTTATAGTTTCACGTACTTAAAATTGGGAATTAGCGTCGCGAACTTCAGAAATATAATTCAGAAACGAGCCGATCGCGTAAAAGCGCGACGTGATCTCGGAAGACATAATTTCCCTTGATGTCTCTCGAGATGCGACTTCGGAACGTAAAGAATAACATTAAATACGGAAGGCTTAAAATAACCATAAGAGATGTTAATGAAACATGACAACTCAGTTATTTTTTCAATTCTTTTTTTCTTTGCGGAAAAATTTATCTCGGCAAATTTTTAATATCCATTATTTCGAGTTTCTTTATTATTTAAAAATATTTATCAACAAAATGATTCTTTCGACAGTAATTTTATAATTCGCATTATTGTACATATGCATCTTTGCCGGAAAAAGTTGCATATATAAAATAATGCAAATAACAAATCATCATTCAGTCGCTAAGTAGTGCTCGTAAATTTCGCATTGAGCGTACTTCTCGTTCGATGACTTAATTGCGGAGCAGCACTTAGGAAGTAATTAAACGTCCGATGATTATCTATTTCCTGCATCGTCCTCCATCTCCCCCCTTACTCCCTCACCCCGTCTTTGCACAATGACGATGCACCACCGCTTGTCGAACCGGAAATTACCACGGAATCGGGGCTAGCTCGCGCGCGAATACACTACGCACAAACGCGATGTGTACCTAACGCGTGTGTACCGTACGTATTAATGAGGGATGAGGAAGAGGAGAGTGAGGAAAGTGGTACGCGCGATACCTGCACGGTAAATTAATGCGAGCAAGGAAGGAACAAATGTGTGGCGCACCCGACTCATGCTCGCCATCAGACACACGAACGATGCTTATCGTGGCGCGAGCGCCGGTTTGATCACAGCGTAGAACTAAAGAGGATGCCGGATTACCGACAGAATGCGAATATTAGTAGGATTGCAAAATCTTTTTGTTGATTAAAGATATCAACAAATCCTTTTCCACAATTAAGGTACACATAATAACGGAGTGCGGAGTTTAACATTTCATATGAAAAGTTAAAAAAAAATGAGAAAATTACAGTTTTGTTATCGGCTTCTGCCGTCACATTTACTTAATATAATAAATTTGTAATCTGTACGTGCCTAATCAGTAAGCCCCGCACTCGGCATTTCATCAAAGAGTATAAGTGAACTTAGAGAAGTGAGTTTAGAAGCTTTAGAAAAAAGATTTTACGATCCTACACTTTCGTGCATATGTGTGTGTGCGAGATCGAGGCTCAAGAGTAAAACAGAGCAGTAGATTAGTCGCGTGATGTCGCGATAGACGGAGCTGCAATCTTACATGACAAGGACAGACATAATCGTACTACCTTTGTCTCTTTCATGCGTGTGAGAGTAATATATATGTACGCACTAACATTATTGCAGTATCTTTTCTCTCTCGATCATACGCTCTGTCTCTTTCTAATCGCTCGCTCGCTATGTGCTACGTATTGCTTAGCTTCATGCTCCTCGCATATTCACTTACGCGTTCACTCGCGCTTTTCTCTCTTTCTCTCTTTCTCTCTCTCTCTCTCTCTCTCTGCTTGTTCTTTATTGTATTCTTTCTTTCCCATTATTATATTCTTTTATTTATTCGACTTTTATTCTTTTTATTCTCGTCTTCCTACATAATAATAATTATTAATTTATTCATTCATCTTTATTTTATAGAGTATAAATGAGATATTGTGTATCTTATAAATAGAAAAAGTATTTAATTATGTGTATTTTTGTATGTACATGTGTTGTATTTAATTATAGTTAAATAGAAAAAGAAAATAACTTATTGTTGTGTATCCCATTTATGCTTTAAAAAATATAAATAAATAAATAAATTTATTTATTTTCATGTAGGGAGACGAGAATAGAAAGAATAAAAGTTGAGCAAATAAAAGAATATAATAATGGGAATAAAAGAATACAATAATGAACGAGCAGAGAAAGAGAGAAAAATAACGAATGAGGAGCAAGCGAAATAGCTAACATGAAAGACTTCCGAAGTTTTGCTCGCGAGGCTCGCTTTATCTATAATCTCTCGCGTTATATATCGTTACTGTAAAATTTTTGTTTTTCGCGCTTATTGATCCAAAAATAAATATAATGAATTAATGATATTTTACCGATTAAAAACCTAACACGATATAAATCGGGTAATTTTTAATCAATTATGTAATTAAAATTATGATTACTTATTTCATTAAAAATAATCCGATTTATGTCATATTTAGTGTCATTTTAATCGCAAAAATGTCATTAATCCATTACAATTATTTTCAAATATATAAAATGCGAAATACAGAGATTTTATTTTCTATAATAAGATAATATATACACGTCAAAGATTACAGGGAGCCTGACGAGCGAGACTTCGGAACTCTTTGATGTTTGTCATCTCGCTTGCTCCTTCATTTTTTCTTGCTCTCGCTTTTGTCAATTCTTCAGCATCGGGGATTTTTCCTTATGTACAAAATATAAACATTTTATAAAATAAAAACTGAAACTTACATTTTGGATTTTATTAGTATGAATATAAATATAATGGATTAATGAGATTCTTGCGATTAAAATGATACCAAACATGACATAAATTGAATTATTTTTAATCAATTATGTATTATGTAATTATGATTACTTATTTCATTAAAAATTATTATACACGACATAAATCATATAATTTTTAATGAAATAAGTAATCATAATTGATTAAAAATAATTCAATTTATATCATGTTTGGTATCATTTTAATCGCAAGAATCTTATTAATCCATTATATTTATATTCATACTAATAAAATCCAAAATGTAAGTGTCAGTTTTTATTTTATAAAATGTTTATATTTTGTACATAAGGAAAGATCCCCGATGCTGAAGAATCGACAAAAGCGAGAGCAAGAAAGAATGAAGGAGCAAGCGAGATGACAAACATCAAAGAGTTCCGAAGTCTCGCTCGCCAGGCTCCCTTTATCTGTAATCTTTGACGTATATATGTCATCTTATTATAGAAAATAAAATCTCTGTATTTCGCATTTTATATATCTGAAAATAATTGTAATGGATTAATAACATTTTTGCGATTAAAATGACACTAAATATGACATAAATCGGATTATTTTTAATGAAATAAGTAATCATAATTTTAATTACATAATTGATTAAAAATTATCCGATTTATATCGTGTTTGGTATCATTTTAATCGGTAAAATATTATTAATTCATTGTAATTATTTTCGGATCAATAAGCGCGAAAAACAAAAATTTTACAGTAACGATATATAACGCGAGAGATTATAGATAAAGCGAGTCTCGCGAGCGTAACTTCGAAAGTCTTTCATGTTAGCTATCTCGCTTGCTCCTCATTCGTTCTCTCTCTCTCTCTTTCTCTGCTCGTTCATTATTGTATTCTTTTATTCCCATTATTATATTCTTTTATTTGCTCAACTTTTATTTTTTCTATTCTCGTCTCCCTACATGAAAATAAATAAATTTATTTATTTATTTATATTTTATAAAGCATAAATGAGATACACAACAATAAGTTATTTTCTTTTTCTATTTAACTATAATTAAATACAACACATGTACATACAAAAATACACATAATTAAATACTTTTTCCATTTATAAGATACACAATATCTCATTTATACTCTATAAAATAAAGATGAATAAATTAATGATTAAATTAATAATTATTATTATGTAGGAAGACGAGAATAAAAAGAATAAAAGTCGAATAAATAAGAGAATATAATAATGGGAAAGAAAAAATACAATAAAGAACAAACATAGAAAGAGAAAGAGAGGAGAGAGAGAGAGAGAGAGAGAGAGAGAGAGAGAGCAGCGTGAATGAACGTGTAAACGAATATGCGAGGAGCATGATATATATATATATATATATATATATATATATATATACATATAATCTTTATGACAATTTATTATTATTTATAGTTATATTTAGTAATTTATAAATGAGAAAAGAAAATTTGATATATTTTATCCTCTTATGTTACCAAACATTTGCATATTTATATAAGCTTGCCTATATTTATAGAAAATAAACTTTTCCCAAAGCAAAAATTCAGAAATTTAATTTTTGTCGTAAAATATTTATAAATAATGGTTTTATGTATCGAATTAATTTTAATCAATATGAAAATAATTTTTTTATTTGGTTAGAGAATATTTGTTTATAAAGATGCGCATTTGTTTTTATTATTACGCGATATTTGTAGCATGCATGTATGTAAGTATATATGTATGTATCGGGGAATAAGTCGAATGTACCATGCACACACATATGCAGGCAGGCACACGCGATCATATCAGTGCGCGGCAGATACTCAGTCTCAGTCGCGCGTGTTGTGTACATACGCGTAACAAGAGATTACCGCAAAAGTACGCTCAACTGTTATAACGCGTTATACCGCGTTGAATTTGAAAAACGAGTGTTGTGTTTTTGTAGTGTGGTTTTAATAGTGTGTCCAAATAATGGGACAAAAATATTCGAAAATTTTCGAGAGATGCTTGCCCCTCTTTGCCCGCAGACTTTCTTTAAAAAGAATAAGGGTCAAAAGATTAGTATATTTATATACCATAATTTTAGAAGGAATTGTTTTAATGTATACTATATACTAATATATTGCTAGATATTATTTAATTTTATTTCCGTGCAGTCTACACAAAAACATAAATATGATAATGTAATATTATATAAAAATATAATATTCCAAATTTTTTTTTTTTAATTATATCTTTAAAACAATTCCTAAATAGAAAACAACATAAAGACTTTTGTATAAAAAATTATAACATAAAATTGATCTTCAAATAGAATTTAGAATGACTACTCTATACACATAAACATACACATTATATATGATGCACATAGTAATAATTACTCATATAGTATTTTTGTTATAAATAAATGGACAGATATGGGCAAAAGAAGAAAGAGGAAGAGAGAGAGAGAGAGAGAGAGAGAGAGAGAGAGAGAGAGAGAGAGAGAATAGGAATGAGTAAGCGAGGGAATGGCTGTAAAACGATATATCGATTGATAATTCACATCAGTCACTAAACATTAGTGAGCATACAAAATTGCTACGAAGAAAGATATAACTATTTTCTTTTTTTTCTTACTTTTGGCACTTGTACACACTTGCTCAGTTACACTCATATCTTCTTTCTCTCTTTGCCCATTCTTCTCTGTCCATCTATTTCTTATCCGAGCATACTATATGTGTTATATATTATCTGTGTGTATATGTTTGTGTATATGTAATAGTAACTTTAAATTTATTAAAATATCATTAATCTCTTGCTTATTTGTATATTTCACTGAAAATTGATTATATTTATTTTCCAATAGTAGTTGTGTCACAGTAGTTAATTAGCCAGAGGCGATCAATTCGTGAGCTGGTTGTTGAAAGAAATATTTCCCACCAAATGCGTTTTGCATGTGCGCTTTGGTTGAAGAATATATCCCAGAAGCGATCAATTCGTGAACTGGTTGTCGAACGAAATATTTCCCACCAAAAACGTTTTGCATGTACGCTTTGGTTGAAGAATGTATCCCAGAAGCGATCAATTCGTGAATTGGTTGTCGAAAGAAATATTTCCCACCAAAAACGTTTTGCATGTACGCTTTGGTTGAAGAATGTATCCCAGAAGCGATCAATTCGTGAATTGGTTGTCGAAAGAAATATTTCCCACCAAATGCGTTTTGCATGTGCGCTTTGGTTGAAGAATATATCCCAGAAGCGATCAATTCGTGAACTAGTTGTCGAACGAAATATTTCCCACCAAAAACGTTTTGCATGTGCGCTCTGGTTATTAAAGAAATAACATTTTGTCCCAGAGGCGATTTTTATTCGTGTGCTGGTTGGTTTAAAAAATATTTCATATCATATGTGGTTTGTGCATGAATATTCTGGTTATTAAAAAACAATTATTCTAGAAGAAATTTAAAGAAACTTCCGTTTTTGAAAGACTAAGTGTGCAATATCTGGTATTCCTTCATATGATTGCAACCAATCATATATAGTAATAAAAGCTTACAAATTATTGGAAGGAATTATTATTGTGATTCCTGGCTATGTATTTTTCTTTTTTTGATGGCACCAAATTTTGCGTATATAATAGTCTATTAGCCTGTGTATATACAAGTTGGTAGCTAAAGAGAAAAAATATATATATCTTCGTTATTAGGAGGCAATCCTTATGAGAAAAAATACTCCAAGGATGTAAAGAGTATGAGGAAACGGTCTTGTAATATTATAGCAAGCAATAAACTGCTGCCTTTTTTAAAATGATAAGAAATTATGATTAAAAAAATTTATCCTGATACTCGTAACAATATTGGCCAGGAAAAAGATGCCTCAATCTCGCTTGCAAATTATAATCGCAGATATGAAAATAATAAATAAAATATTTTGGTTGCGTTCTCACGAAAATGGGCGATGGAGGAGCCCTTTCTATATTATAAATATCCAAAATATTGTAACAATCATAAAATTTTGTTACTATGTTTTGCGGACAGAGAATTTATGTGTTTGCATTTATAAATATTTATATTAATATTTATACAAATGTAAATTTTAATATGTGCATACTTATGTCATAAGAATATATAAACATTCACATTTATAGCGAAGAAGTTTATATATTACTCATTAGTCTTTAATCATACCGATTATACCGATATACTGTCAATGATAAAGATTTATCATCGTATTCAAAATTATATGTATAATATATTTACATCCATATATTTTAGTTCAATTTTCTCGAACTGTACTGCATAAATTGTAACCCAGCAAACCAAGATATGATTGTTGTACACATATAACATGTACATAATAAGTGCACATATTACATCTATGTTATATGGCAGATATATTCGATGTTTGCTGGGTATATGTATCAAATATATATATGCCATATAACACATATATATATATATATATATATATATATATATATACATATATGTTACATCTATATGATGTATATATGTATATATCTACATTATAATAAAATCAAAAGAGATAATATGAGCAATATTATAGATTTGTATTCAAAATATGTACGCGACACAAGATATCTGTGTAAAGTCGTTGCTTCTACGAGACGATAGAACAGAAATGGAGTAGAAATCCAACATATTTTCTGTCTCTACATATTTAACACAATGCGAAAAGCTTGTATTTTATTGGTCTTTCCAAAGTATGCACATATCCTTGACAATTACCAGAGAGAAGAATGAGAGTCGCCATGCTGCCGTTTTTCGTGTAACGCTTTTTCTAGGTCGTACACTAGCGTCACGTACATCCATTTTACGCCGCCTGGAACTACATGGCCACATCCACTTTCGGAGCCGATAAAACAGCCGATTGGTTCATGTCCGTGCTACATCCACTTTTCGATTTTGGTTCATATCCGTGCTACATCCACTTTTCGATGCTGGTAGTACACTGATCGTTTGACAAAGAGAGATGATGCGCTGTCTTTGTCTCTCTTTCATCGCGTATGTGTGTAGCGTCCGTGAAGGCACACACCGACACGTTGAGCACACGGATGCGATTGTTGGGAGATAATGTCAGACAAGGAGCGACAATCGCGTGCTATCCTTGTTCCTCTAGCGTATCGCTTACGGCCGAAATACGGCCTGAAAATGCTTTCTGGCCTCTCGTGACAGAGCAGTAATGTAACAAGGCTAATAAGCGCCCACTTTATAAGAATTTTATACTTGCGTATATACATATGTAGATATATATGTTTAAATTATAGTTAAAATTGTATCTACAATTAAATATTGTATAATGATCAATAATAATAGTAAGATAATAGATAATAGAGTGAACAAATATAAAATATGTAAGATACGGGGGCCTATTAGACTTGATGATTTCTTGCTTTTTTACTATCGATACTTCAACGGGATATAATACGAAGTACATTATACATATTTATTACAGTGTGTAATATATATTTATTATATTCAAATATATTATATTAAAAAGAATTATGTTGATAAATAATAATTATTATTATTATTAAAAAATATATTGATTAAACTATTATATTAATTATAATAATGAATTTTTTAATGAACATAATTTTTTTTTATACAATACATTTGAATATATATATATATATATATATATATATATATATATATATATAATCTATAAAATATATATTATATATTTTTTTACAGAAGAAAAATGGAAATCAAGATCATAAATAAAAAAAATAAAAGGGGAAATAATAAATTAAATGCATTATAAAATATTTAATTACAAAACATATCTCAGAAAATTGGATTTAAATCCGGAATTTTAGCTTTGAAATAAAAAAAAAAACTTGTTTTATTGTTGAAAAAATAGTTTGTTGAGAAAACAAACTATTTTTATTTATAATAAAATTTTTTTACATATATGCAATTTGTAATATGTAATTACAGTTTGAAAAAGACATAAACATTTTAAATATATTTCTTAAAATATAATGATCAATAATACTAGGATAATAGATAACAAAGTGAATAAAAACAAAATACGTCAGGCGGATGCCTGCTAGACTTGATGATTTGTTGCTTTGTTACTATCGATACTCCGTGTATCATAATCTTTAAAAAACTATATAATATATATTTTATAGTTTATTGTATATATATAAAATGAAAATAAACTATTTTTATTTGTAATATGTAATTATACTTTGATAAAGACATAAATATTTTAAACATATTTCTTAAAATATAATCACATTTAATAAATAAATGTATGTAATAATGTATGATAAACTTTAAAAAATAGTAAAAAAAAAATCGCTCGGATTTGAACCCCGATCTGCGTCGTGAGAGACCAAGCGTTTTCCAATCATCCACCGCGCACTATTGAAATAAACATCAATGTTATCGGTACTTGTAGTATATTTACGTAAGATTATGTTAATTCCTTTTTAAATTAAAATTATTATTTAGCATTGCTCTTTTCGATTTATACTCTTTGTTTTAAGAATGGGAAAGGGAAAAACAATTTTTAATGCAGATATCTTGTACGATATAAAAAATATAATTTTATTGTACATAATGTTTAATGAAAATTATAAAAACATATACAAAAAGCTATTTAATCCGAAATATTCTCTTTTTTCTACAATCGTTTTATCAAACAAAATTCGGTTTATTGGAGTATTAATCTTTTTTTTTTTCTATTCTATCGCGAGAATAACATATATATATTCTAGACATATATATTACGCAAAGTTATTTCATTAAAATAGCACATATTGATGTTTATAGTATATATACTATAAAATAAATATTAAAAAACAAGATTAATACTTCAATAAACCGAATTTTGTTTGATAAAACGATTCTAGTAAATTCTAGAAAAAAGAGAATATTTCGGATTGGATAGCTTTTGTATATGTTTTTATAATTTTCATTAAACATTATATACAATAAAATTATATTTTTTATATCGTGCAAGATATCTGCATTAAAAATTGTTTTTCCCTTTCCCATTCTTAAAACAAAGAGTATAAATCATAAAAAGCAATGCTAAATGATAATTTTAACTTAAAAAGGGATTCACATAATCTTATGTAAATATACTACAAGTACCGATAGCATTGATGTCCATTTCAACATGCGGTGGATCATTGGAAAATGCTCGGTCTGTCACGATGCAAATCGGAATCCAATCCGAGTTTTTTTTTAATATTTTTTAAAGTTTATAGTACATCATTACATACATTTATTTATTAAACATTATATTTTAAGAAATATATTTAAAATGTTTATGTCTTTTTCAAACTGTAATTACATATTACAAATTGCATATATGTAAAAAAATTTTATTATAAATAAAAATAGTTTGTTTTCTCAACAAACTATTTTTTCAACAATAAAACAAGTTTTTTTTTTATTTCAAAGCTAAAATTCCGGATTTAAATCCAATTTTCTGAGATATGTTTTGTAATTAAATATTTTATAATGCATTTAATTTATTATTTCCCCTTTTATTTTTTTTATTTATGATCTTGATTTCCATTTTTCTTCTGTAAAAAAATATATAATATATATTTTATAGATTATATATATATATATATATATATATATATATATATATATATATATATATATTCAAATGTATTGTATAAAACAAAATTATGTTCATTAAAAAATTCATTATTATAATTAATATAATAGTTTAATCAATATATTTTTTAATAATAATAATAATTATTATTTATCAACATAATTCTTTTTAATATAATATATTTGAATATAATAAATATATATTACACACTGTAATAAATATGTATAATGTACTTCGTATTATATCCCGTTGAAGTATCGATAGTAAAAAAGCAAGAAATCATCAAGTCTAATAGGCCCCCGTATCTTACATATTTTATATTTGTTCACTCTATTATCTATTATCTTACTATTATTATTGATCATTATACAATATTTAATTGTAGATACAATTTTAACTATAATTTAAACATATATATCTACATATGTATATACGCAAGTATAAAATTCTTATAAAGTGGGCGCTTATTAGCCTTGTTACATTACTGCTCTGTCACGAGAGGCCAGAAAGCATTTTCAGGCCGTATTTCGGCCGTAAGCGATACGCTAGAGGAACAAGGATAGCACGCGATTGTCGCTCCTTGTCTGACATTATCTCCCAACAATCGCATCCGTGTGCTCAACGTGTCGGTGTGTGCCTGACGGACGCTACACACATACGCGATGAAAGAGAGACAAAGACAGCGCATCATCTCTCTTTGTCAAACGATCAGTGTACTACCAGCATCGAAAAGTGGATGTAGCACGGATATGAACCAAAATCGAAAAGTGGATGTAGCACGGACATGAACCAATCGGCTGTTTTATCGGCTCCGAAAGTGGATGTGGCCATGTAGTTCCAGGCGGCGTAAAATGGATGTACGTGACGCTAGTGTACGACCTAGAAAAAGCGTTACACGAAAAACGGCAGCGTGGCGACTCTCATTCTTCTCTCTGCAATTACTCTACATAATGATATCGGTAATGTAACTATAAAGCGTTGGTAGTATACCGACACTTTTAGTTACGTTTAGATGAGGGCGCTAACCCGTCGGAGTTCGCCCGTCGCTCCGGCATCCTCTTAAGTTCTATGCATTCGACAGTCGACACTCGGTGCGTCGACGTTGTTAGGGAAGGCTCGTAATCGCCGTAAATTTCAAGAGTGGTTATCGATCGACAATTCTTTGAAGTCTCAATTTCCCCTCGCGTCACCGACCTAGAGCTTTTACGCGCACGAATGTGAAGTAGCATAAGACAAGATGTTTAGAAAGAGATTTTTTTTTAATATTGTACTTTTGATACAATTAACAAATAACTTCTTTGATTAGAAACAGCACTATAGAAACATTACAGTAAGTTTATGACAGTCATATGTATAACATTGATTAATCATCTAAACCAAGTTGAAGCTTATCGATACATATATTATAATAGCGATTAATACGGAAAATGCTAGAAATGCTTTGAAGCGTTTGAAGGACCAAAAAGAGTAAAGATTTCTTTATTCTGATTGGTTAATGCAATGCTTCGAAGCATTTCTAGCATCTTCTCAACCGCAATCCTCGTCGAACAATTCAACAATTATGATTCTGTTTTAACAAGGAGCCAGAATAAAAAAGCCAAGATGACTGCAGGACTAGATAAAATTTTAAATTCTGTAGAAAGTCAAACGATGATAGACCCAAAGGAGTACCTTGCTGAATTAAAAAAACCCAAAATTTATGAGTCAGATACATACGAAAAAAACCGGATAAGATTATCGCTAAAATTGGAACGGGAAAAAAATCCGCACAACGCTTTTCTATGGATTACCTCCATACAGGAGGAGGAAAAGATAGGAAACATCCAATTATAAGAGCGTAAAAAATCATGCGAATTGCTCTGGCGTGCGGTAGAATACTGCCCAGCTAGTGCAGATTTGTGGCTCGCTCTCGCTAAATTTATTTTAAAGTCGGATAAATGTATAAGTTTACTATGAAAAGTCTTTGAGTTTTGTAATTATTCTCAAAAATTATAATGTTATGGGAGAGAATTTACCGTACTTTGAAGATGAACGAGATTCATATCTTCTTGTCCTTTCACAAATGAAAACGTTTCGATATTAGCTACTGAGTTTCCTCATCTTCATTTACGACTTCATCCGCTGATCCTCGTTATTAAATTAATCTCCCTACATCAAGGAAGGGATCTAAGATCGAGCCATGCAATCTATCCCGTAATCCGGAATCTCGCGAGGGGTGAAATATCCGGCGAGTGTACACGGGATGAATTATTCAGCGCGACGTAGATATTTAAAAGTTTTGCTTTCTCTCTCTCTCTCTTTCTTTCTTTCTCTTTTTGTGTTTGGCTTTTCGGAAAAAATCGGATCGAACGTGGCGAGAATTCCGGCGCGCCGGCGGCCTGGTATCTTTTTTTCATCCCCGGGCAGGCTCACAAACTTGTTCTTTAACTCGCGGTCGGAACAGACGGACGTGAGGGAAAATTTAAGCGATCGATCTTTTACTGTGTGTTGCGCAATGAAAATTGCTAATTCAGACAAATAAAAGTAAAATTTAATCTCATGATAAAAATTATACATTTTAAACCATTATAGAAACTTAATCACAAAAATTATTCCCGATGAAGAAAAAAATAATGATAAACTTTATAACCATGTTAATGTGTATGTATAGATGGATAATTCAAATCTATTATAATATTCAAACCCATTATAATATCAAGAAAGATAAACAAAATTATAGTTATCTGGAAACTATATTGCATTATTATATTGTATTATAACTTGTGTGTGCTTAAAAAATAATTATATAAGAAAATATCCACACATACGATCTTTTTACAAATTATATAAAGCAAGCTATCAATCTATCTGCGCTGTTTGTCTTTCAAAAAAGATATTGATACTGTATCATTAGGAAAGTACGCGGTCGTATATTAATTCTCCAACGTAAATATGGAAAATGAAAGGGAATCGGCAAATATTTTGGCGTGCACCGTGGAGATACATCGGCGGAATTTATCGGCCGACAAAAACTATAATACGCGCTTCAGATTAAATGCACAATGCGCCAACGTAGCCAAAGGCATGTATTTTTCCAAACATTTGTTTTTTTGTCGGATATAATCCAACGTGCTTTTATGAAATGCCTCTGATGCATTTCGAATCCGCTGTTACGTCCAGACTCGAGGAAGGATGAGTCGACGGAAGAGCGCAACAACTATCTTTAATTTTCCCGAAATTAAACGTCTCGTGGCGTTTGGAATCGGGTCGAACGAACTGACAGGTCTGAAAAGCAGGTAAACGACTGAGTCGCTGTTATGCTGGTTATTCAGACGTTCGCTCGGTGGTCCCTTTTCGGTAAGAGAATTTAATCTCTTTTACGCGGGATGGGACCAAGTGCGATCTTTCGACTAGAGGAATGAGTGGGGGGTTTAATAAAGAGTTATTTTGATTTTAAATTAACAAAATGTAAATTTATTCATTTTTAAAGTAAATGGTGGATATACATGATTATAAAAAATAAAAATATTGTTGATTATAATTTCTCGATGAGTGTACGTGTGTATGTATGTGTGTGTGTTAATTCGCGGGTGTTACATTAATACGGAGGACATCAGTCAGAATGCAAGGGAAAGATTCTATCGTTGACATTTAGGTTCTGACTGGTTAATACAATATACAAATATATTTGATTAAAGGATAAAAACATAAAATCAAAATCAATATGTATAAGTAAATAAGTGTATATGTTAAGAACGGTCAGAAATATAAAATCGGTCGCTCGCATATGTGTTAGATTAAGATCAGGATTTAAAATTTTCTAAGACTTATTACCGAAACGGGTTGATGATTTAAAAGAATGAAACATTCTTCGGAAAGTTTTGATTTAAATAAGAAACAAGACAAAAAGGAGGAAAAGAAAAATTATTCAATTAAACTTACTTTTTTAAATAGTAATTCAGAGGTGCAGGGGTGGCGAATTTTTGTACGGTGTTTCGCTCTGTGTCTCATGTCGGCAATCCGATGTTCGATTCGTGGTTGCTCTGGAGATGATGCCAAGTGAGGACACTGGTGGCACAAATGCCTAACTCGCGAATTACGGTGCAAAAGCACAGAGTAAGACTGCGTGAAACTGAAGACCGGAGAATAAGTACGTAAGTGATCGTATGTCCCTTCGAGTCCTCTTTTTATATCTCTCTTTTCGGGGTATATTCTAATTTCTAAGAGTGGGAATCTTCCAAAACTTTAACGAATTAAAAATCGTGCCAGTGTCCTCATTAGGCGGGGTGTTTCTCCTACTTTTCAAATTTTCACTCATGACGATGGTGATCAGTTCAGAATCCCTTGAGCTCTAGGTTTCCCTTACGCCCGTGATTTGATTAGACAAAGACCAAATGTGACGTCACAGAAGTTTCGTCATTATTGATTTAGTTGTATTCACCAGATATTTTGTGAGAATTTTATTATCTTTTCGTTATCAGCTTTTTATTCCGCTGGAGAATTCTACTGCGAGGGTATCTACTGGTTTTTATTTATTTTTCGGCGACCGGCGCGGTTTCGTCGCGTCTTTCTCACGGTTACTCGTAGATATAGATATTGATAAGTGACTAAATGTTTAAGGAATGTGTGACGCAAGATGCTCTATTTACCGAACGACTCATTTCTATCATCGATCGATTATCATTGCCGCAACTTCGCGGAAGGAAGGAATCGTGGAGTCGCCAGGACGTAACACCGCATAGTCATTGAAAGAAGCGGCGGGTTCGTTGCGCGAATATCGTGTTGTAATTTTTATGAATGATGCAGATCTTCCAAGCTGATATTCATTTTAGAAGATGAACCTGAACAGTTTCAGCGCGTAATATTCCTATAATGCGCTTGTAGATCTATATAATCGAGAATAAAAAAACAAGGTGATAATTCCAGAATTGATTTCAAAATAATAAATCGTAATTTTATATTATTTCTCTAATTGATCGAGTAATTATTTTATTCTTTAATATCTCTTAATAAGATGTAAAATTCTTATAAATCTTTGATTAAAAATAGCTCACAAAAACATTGTATTATTCAAAGATACATTGCTTACCATTTCTGATATTC
This sequence comes from Formica aquilonia x Formica polyctena, assembly GCA_907163055.1. NCBI lineage: Eukaryota > Metazoa > Arthropoda > Insecta > Hymenoptera > Formicidae > Formica > Formica aquilonia x Formica polyctena. The sequence continues at coordinate 39,023 of CAJQTV010000447.1, forward strand.
TTAGAATTATAGAATGTCTCATGCGTATGCACAGAACATTAACAGACATACATGATAATATATTATACATATGAGGAAACACCAAATATAATGTTGCATATATGAGAAGAATCCAGAAAATCCATAACAGAAAACTTTGCGAATCATTTTCCAATAGGTGAAAAAGCAATTTGATAGTTTGATACATAATTCCGAAATATTTTCACAATATAAGATTTTTCGACCCATTCAAGATAAATCGAGGTTACGTAACATACGAGAGAAACAAATGCAGTAACATAGTAACATATAATTTTTTATATTAACTTTTTGCAAAACTCCTCACAACATATTATCTTTATAACATGACTTCTTTTTATTGCTTCTAATTTTAAAAAGTTTTGAAAACAAATAGAATATACAACGTGAAACGTAAAAATTATATTTAATTTAATATATTTTAATTACATTCAACTCTCTTTTTCAAATGGCAAATGGATGCAAAAATAAATTTATAATTTTTTTGTCTGTAACTGACACTTTTTTGTAAAAAAAGTTTGATGATATTATCAATATAATGGATTTTTTCAATATAAAGACAGCGCGTTTGAATTACACAACATCGCTTTTCCATGTAAAGCCATATTTTTGTCTCACAAATACAGAACTCACGCATGTATATTTTTGTTAAAATCACAATTTCGAATTAAGTCACGCACCACCGGTGCGGAGAAACGATAATGTAAAATTCTATATTTTACAGCGTACGTTGGAGTTTCAAAAAATCAATAGTTGTGTTATCGCGATATAGTTGAGAGGAAGAGAGAAAGAAAGAGAAGGGCTACTTTTTTGGGACGGAAATTGTATGCCAATCTCGCGAGACAATTACTATGAATGTAGCCAGGTCAAAACGGTATCTTTGCGTATTCCGTCGATCGATAGCCCATCAAAGCGATTAAGCTACTACTCTTCAATCAGTTTTCCATTTGCATCGACAGTGCTTTTTCCGGACAATAGGATAGATTACTTTTTCAGGTGGCTTACTCGATACTGATAAAGGGACATTCGATTCGAAGTGACGTGCGAAAATGATCGATAAGTTAATACGTTCTTTAATCGTGTAAGAAAATCGAAAGTAAATTTGAAATTGAGACTTTGATCACTATATTATGTCTTTTTTTGTCTTCTATAAAATATAATATTTATCATGATGCGTATATATCATTTGTCACTCCGTGGAATGATCGTAAAACTCATTGTAAAACGGAATAGAAACTATATTGGAAATTTCATGTTAGATTTTCGATTGGTTGAATTATTTTATCTTATCTTTCTAGCTGAAATTTCCCCCTCATATTGAAATATACAACATTAGATGTGGACATATTTTCCATCAAGAATGCTTAAGACATTGGCTTCAGCAGTAAGTTTTTGATAAAAAATTATATTTTTTTCTAATTCTAATTCTTCTTTTCATGTCTGTAATACAAGGTTTGAGGGTTTCATATATATACAGGGTGAGTTTTTTAACTTGAAACTGTAAAATATCTCGAAAAGTAACCTTTATCGAAAAAAATGTTCTATACAAAAGTTGTATGGTTCAGAGGGCGACACATGATGAAAATATGGACTTGACCTTGAGTGACCTTTTCAAGGCCAAGTCAATGTGATCGATGTTTTCTTAAATGGAATCCCTCATTTTTTATTACATATTCTTGTAGCTTATCTTGAAAGCTTTTCAAAACACTATAATAAAGTATTTTTTCATTAGGTACTTTTTGAGTTATTTTATATTTTAATCTGAAATATTTTGATATAAAAAATAAAATATCTCGTAAAATATTTAGTTTTCGATAATCTTACCGTAATACTTTTATCTACAAAATAATGAGACAAATCAATTAGTGTAAAGAAAAAAACAAATAATTGTTTAAAAAAATACATTAAAAATAAATAATTACATACTTTTTCTTAAGAACAATTATTTTTTTTTTTTACTAATTGATTTGCCTCATTATTCTGTACATAAAAGTATTACGGTAAGATGATCAAAAACTAAATATTTTACGATATATTTTATTTTTTTTTATCAAAATATGTCAGATTAAAATATAAAATAACTCAAAAAGTACTTAAGGAAAAAATACTTTATTATAGTGTTTTGAAAAGCTCTCAAGATAAGCTACAAGAATATGTAATAAAAAATGAGTGATTCCATTTAAGAAAACATCGATCACATTGACTTGGCCTTGAAAAGGTCACTCAAGTTCAAGTCCATATTTTCGTCATGTGTCCCCCTCTGAACCATACAACTTTGTATAGAACATTTTTTTCCATCTTGTTTACTTTACGAGATATTTGCGTGCGTTGATTAAAATGACTCACCCTGTATATATATATATATATATATATATATATATATATATATATATATATATATATATATAGTGTTGCGTCCCTGCGGGTCGTCTAAGGCGGTTATTCATGAATCTGCTGTATTCGTCTCCGGGAGAACGTTGCTAAGCGTTGTTGTTAAACAACGGCGGACATCTTGAGAGAGATCGGCCATCTTGAGTCTCGCGACGGATGTGATTCTGTGCGGACATATTTGAGATACGAATACCGTTATTACCCGTTCTGTGTTCCTTGTTCAATTGTGTGTTCTGTGTTATTATTAAAGTTCCTTTTGTTCTTTTTAAAGAGTGTTAATCATTTACGTCGCGGTACGCGAGTGCCGTTTGTGTCGCGCGTGTTCGAGTATTATCGAAGTCGACGCGCGGACGCAACATTTTGGGGGCTCGTCCGGGATACGATACGACGGAGTGGACGATTTTCTGGAGACGATTTTCTGGAGAATTGTGTGTTTCTTTTCGTCTATAAAAATGGAACAGGAAAATTCGCCGACGGCAGGAGTTTCGACGAAAAAGAGGAGTCGATTGACTTCAACGGCGGCTACGACATCGGGACCATCATTGGAAGCGATTACACTTCAGTCGGCGATGCGAGAGATTCGTGAGCTACGCGAGGAGCGGTTGCAGCAGCGAGCCGATTTTGAGACGCAATTGCGCCAACACGATGAGCAGCGAGCTATATTTGAAGCACAACTGCGCGAACGCGACGAAGCGTTACGGGGAATGGAACAGAGGATTCGTCTGCTGGATAACAACAACCAGCTAAGTCGCCCCATTAACAGAAATTTTTTGCCTAATATTGCGCCTAATTTCGAAAGAGACGCGCGTGTTAATATTAACACAGAATTAGGCTTTAAATTGAAGCCGGACATTTTTGACGGGACTGTTCCGCTAAGAGAGTTCTTCTCACAGTTTGAGTTAATTGCGCGAGCAAATAGGTGGAGTGACGCTGCGAAAAGCGTCGCTCTCATTTCATGTCTTAGAGGAAAGGCGCGTGCGGTATTGGAGTGTGTCGTTAATATTGAAAATCTCGATTACGCAGAATTAAAGTCTAAATTAGAGTTGCGCTTTGGGGAAGGATTGTTATCTCAGTCTTATTATTCCCAATTTACGAACAGAAAACAAAAGTTGGGGGAAGATGAGGCCACCTTGGGCTCTGATATTGAACGGCTTTCGCAGTTAGCGTATCCCGAATGTACGCACGAAGTTCGTGATAAAATTGCTTGCGCGCAATTTGTTACCGCTTTGTCTAATGGATTTGTGAGAAGGACTCTGCAGTTGGAAGGAATCACTTCCTTGAAAATGGCCATACAAAGAGCCATGGCGGTGAAAGTCATACAGGAAAGTAATTTTGAAAGACGGAATAATAATTTCAACTTTGGCAATAACAATAACAACAAAAATAATTTTGCTAAAGGAAGGAGGTTCAAAAATTTTGATTTTGGGAATAGGAACAATTTTAACAAATTTGACGGAAAAAGGAATTTTGGAAATTCTGGCGATAAAGTAAAAGAGAGGAAACAGGAACAAAATAAAAATTTTTACAAGAGTTCTAACTCTAGTAATAATAAAATGTTTGTAAAAGAATGTTGGCAATGTGGAGGCTCAGGTCATTTTCGAGCGGAGTGTCCGTTTTTAAAGAAAGGGGAAAACTGAGTTTTGTCGAGCTGTTTGGGGCAGGTTCGACGCGAGAACGTGAAGCCCCAATAGAGTTACAGAGTTATTGTTGTAATTGTAAAAATGTTAATAATAATACTGGCACTAATAATAAGAAATTATTTAATTTTAGAGGATTTATCGATGGACAGTTATGTAATTTTAAAATTGATACGGGTTCGGATGTGTCTCTTATCAGGAGTAATTTTGTTAGAATGCCTAAGCGGCGGATTCCTCTTGATAATTCTTTTCATTTGAAATATCCCACAGGGGAAGAAGTCCCCGTAAAATTTAAGGTAATCGTGATAATTAGCTTGGGAAAATATTCTATAGAATTTCCGGTTTTTGTTGCTGATATAGCTGAGGATTGTTTATTGGGGAATGATTTTCTGTCCATAGTTAATTTGGAAAATATTTTTGAGCCAATCTTTGGCATATCCGAAACCTGATTTATGATTTATGTTACTTGTTATTGGTTAATTTTCTTTCTGTTTTTTTTTAAGGGATTGAAGAAGATGGTTTATGGAATCTTCTTTCAAAATTTTGTTCTTCAAAGACCATCGTTGAAGACTCTGTCTCTCCCCGGTTTTTGACCGTGGTTTTCCCGTGGGACGAAGGGCGAATGCCGAGACAGGGACTTGAGGTGTCCTCTTAGAAGGACGGTGGGTCCACGGATGATACCCCCCTCTTGTCCGAAGATTCGCTCCATTTTGAGATGCGGAGATGCAGCAGCTTTAAGTATTTCCGAGAATAGGGCGAACTACGGGGGACGGCTACTGTAGTTTCAAGATGTATCAAAGTCGATTGGGTTCTGGATTTTAACGGTGCTCGGTAACCTGCAGCAGCAGCTCAGGGTAGAGCAGGAAACCGTTTCTGTGCCCTGGAATCGACGTTGGATGTTCTTGTCAAACGGGTTCGATGACAGTATCCTGTATATTCCTGGAGGGTGTGTGATTGGGGCCGATAAATAATGGCGCTCGGTAACCTGTAGCAGCAGCTCAGGGTAGAGCAGGAAGTCATTAAGGCACCCTGGAGTCAACGCCTTAGAAGAAGAGGACAACGATCAACCCATTTAATTTGGAAGAGCCCTCATTGATTGTCGGGACGACAATTTTGTCCCTGCGGGTCGTCTGGGGCGGTTATTCATGAATCTGCTGTATTCGTCTCCGGGAGAACGTTGCTAAGCGTTGTTGTTAAACAACGGCGGACATCTTGAGAGAGATCGGCCATCTTGAGTCTCGCGACGGATGTGATTCCGTGCGGACATATTTGAGATACGAATACCGTTATTACCCGTTCTGTGTTCCTTGTTCAATTGTGTGTTCTGTGTTATTATTAAAGTTCCTTTTGTTCTTTTTAAAGAGTGTTAATCATTTACGTCGCGGTACGCGAGTGCCGTTTGTGTCGCGCGTGTTCGAGTATTATCGAAGTCGACGCGCGGACGCAACAATATATATATATATATATATATATATATATATATATATATATATATACATATAATCTTTATGACAATTTATTATTATTTATAGTTATATTTAGTAATTTATAAATAAGAAAAGAAAATTTGATATATTTTATCCTTTTATGTTACCAAACATTTGCATATTTATATAAGCTTGCCTATATTTATAGAAAATAAACTTTTTCTAAAGCAAAATTTAGAAATGTAATTTTTGTCGTAAAATATTTATAAATAATGGTTTTATGTATCGAATTAATTTTAATCGATATGAAAATAATTTTTTTATTTGGTTAGAGAATATTCGTTTATAAAGATGCGCATTTGTTTTTATTATTACGCGATATTTGTAGCATGCATGTATGTAAGTATATATGTATGTATCGGGGAATAAGTCGACTGTACCATGCACACACACATGCAGGCAGGCATACGCGATCATATCAGTGCGTGGCAGATACTCACAAGTAACACTAGGGAAGTGTCATACGGCGATTTTCCTGAAACTTGGCATACAAATAGTACATGGAAAATTATTAGACACATATATTGTTATATCGGCCCGAAAGGCGTTTGAAGGGTAGAAATCACCCTTATCTATTTTGGGGGTAGGTTTGACTATTTTACGAATTATTTTTACGATTGTTGCGAAATCAGGTAACTAAGGGTTTTTGGGGTCGCTGATAACGAATCTGAAGTCCGTTTTTAAGAATTCAAAATGGCGGATCCAATATGGCGGTCGCATTTTTTCAAAAGTTTTACACCCTGTCAAAAAGTGCGAAAATTGCAAAAAAGTAAGAAATGAGCATAACTTTGAGGCGAATTTGTAGCAAAAAGATCCTAATCGAGAACTACCCCTAACAGTAACGAAACATCGAAAACCATCCCTACAAGTAGTGATGCATATAAAAATCAATCAGTCCTTAGCGCTACCCAGGATGAACGACGTGGACGTGATAGGGTTCTCATCCCATTGGGGTGCTTTTTGAACGTGAGTCCCCTTGCCTCTCACGAATCGGGGTGCTTTTTGAACGTGAGTCCCCTTGCCTCTCACGAATCGGGGTGCTTTTCGACTTACACTTTAAATTTAGTGCAGTAATGTGGAGAGTTAGCGTTTGTTACGGCAAAGAAGTGCTGCATGCACATTGATGTCATACACCAAGCACATTTAATTATTGCAATATCATTGCAGAGTTCACATGTGCCATTGCAGTTTTTCAAACAGAGATCTGCAGGGGCTTCGCATTTGTCGGGTTTTACTGCAATATCATTCTGCCACACTTCCACCAAGCGTATCGAAATATATTCTTAAATCTGGGCGAGGAAAACTGGTTATGTATTAAAGACTGTATTTTAAGGATGTTATTCCTTAAATGTAAATTTACATCACAGTTATACAGCATGACAATATCAGAAAATTGTCTTAAAAAATTCTTCCAAGGTCTAAAAGTGTAAACGTCCAGCGGTTGAATTTAACCAGTGGTTCCAGCGGGAATCGTAAAAATTTGGACGTTTTTATTGTCTTTATCAATATTGTCAAACTTTTTTTCAGTCTGGCCAGTCCAAGAATCTAACAAAAGAACAGAGTTTTCCTCGTTGTTTGGTAAAAAAACGTTTGCGAACCAATTAATGGCAAGGTCGGATATTAATTTGCCTGATTTTGATGCAAATACGACAATATTGTCTGCTTTGTACAAAGTTTTCTCAACGATTGGTCCAAATTTACCACTAGTCTCTTGCAGGACTATTAATAAAGGGGAATAAAGGGGAATTTAAATCTCCGTTGGCAGAAACGATTGGCTGAATAGTGTAGTTGTGGGTCAAAGAATTCAAAGATTGCGCTTGTGGGTAGTATAAAGGCGTGTTCGCCTTCGGAAGATGGCGCGAGGGATAGGTAGAGCGTAAAGAGGTGAAGTCAATCACGAAACTTCTTTTCTAAGGGTAACAATAAAATATATTTACAGTCTCTATGTACAATTTACAATTAGTTGATTGGTGGTGGCCCTGAAAAGGGCCGTTTACGCTGAGGGCGTTCCCGCCAAGTGATACGAGGCTCAGTGGTGGTTATTCGGAGGGAGCCGATGTAGGGTAGCGCAGGTGAGGGTACGCGTCTAAGTGCGTGGTGGAGTCCCGGGTGGCGTGTAGCTGCGTTCCTCGCGGGCTGTCTCCGTCTGCGTGGCCGAGTCCCGTGTGTTGGCTTCCCAATCGCTGTCCGATTGAGTGGAGTTGTCAACCTGTGTCAGTGGTTGATACTGCGTGCCCCTGTGCACTCGTGTGGCCGGTTGTGATTGCGTCCCGCAATCACGGTGATGTACCGGCGAGGCTGCGAGTGGTGATAGCAGCGGCGGTAGACTCCACGGTGTTGAGAGAGATGTATATCGCCGTACCCGGATGTCCCACGGGCTTAGGAAGAAACGTGGAGGCCGGGTGTATTGCACCGGCGCCAGCGCTATCGGATGTAGCTTCCACTCCCTGTAGCTCGTGCACGTTCGGTCGCCTGTGAGTCCTGGTGTCTTTTCTCCCTCACAGAAGGGCTGCCGACTAGTCCCGGGTGAAGTGGGAGGCAGCTGTGGTCGAGGAAGACTCAGGTCCTGCGGTAATACAGGAGGCAGCGTAGGCTGTCGCTATACAAAAGAATCCGTAAGCTCGGACTGACTATCAGGCAGGAGGTCCTTTCCGCAGTCAGAGCGGGCCGCGAATCAAAATCTTCTCGCCGTGCGCCGTCTTATAAACCCCACTCACTGGATTTCACTTGCTGGCGCCGACTCCCGCTCGTGGCCGCCTCACGGCGAGCCTTCGGGGCTCGCGCGGTGCTCGCGCGCGGGTTTCACGTGCTCCGCGCGTGAGAATTCGTTCGCGCGTTTACCGGGTAGTTCGCGCGTAATTGTGGTGGTTTCTCGAACCGCCACACGCTAAACACTCGACTTTCAATGATCCTTTTAAAGCAAGCGTGCGACCTGCATGCGTTTCTAAATTGAACCCCGATTGATCGGAATTATAGACATTGTCTTCACCTACCAACATGATCTCTGATTTTACTTTAGAAACAAATTCGCTTGATGCTTGTAATAATTTTTCCTTTGACAATATTTGTTTTTTAGTCACAAATTTATTTATCTTTCTCGATACAATTCCATGATTCACTTTAAAATTATGTACCCAAAATGTGGAAGCAGTGAATAATGTCGGTGACAAATTGATTTCTTCTCTAGCACGTAAAGCCCATCTTTTTATATTAATGTCATGAATAGAAAGCGATCTTTCAGAGGAAATTTTGAATTGATCCAAAACATACTTCAAAATTTGTAATAATTTTTCATTTCTCGTGCCACCTTCTTTAATTTGTGCCTCCCACATATACAATGACCTCAAACCAGAAACTTTCTTAAATCTGTGCTGAACTGACTTTAAAGGCAAAGCTTTTGTCTTCCCGGAACGCCAAAATTGTACAGCCTTTGTTTTATATTTGATATCAATATCAATTATAGTTTTCTTGCAATCCTTTATTGATTCTTCGAAATCACTTTGAGAACCTCATCAACAGGAATTGCTTCAGGATATACACTTTCTTCATTAAAGCTTAAAGTATCAATGCTTTCGACAAATATCTGTGCATCTATAGCATCTTTAATTAAATTCTCCAAATTAGCTGCAAAAGATTTTTCCTCGTCTGTAATAACTGAATACACATCATATTCAGGAGAATTAAAACTTCTTTGTAATAAAAGAACAATGTTTCTTGGATTCATCGACATTATCCTTACAGGTACTTTAAATCAGTGCTCGGAATTAGTTGCCCTTTTCGGTCGGATTTCTGAAGCGAGTAGTGAGGGTCCCCCCACTACCGTTCGAGCCTCGACAGCCGAGCCGCCGATCGCGCGGGTAACGCTGTGCCTCACACAGGAGAGTCTCTATATCAAAAATATGCTGGGATCGTACCTTCTACCAAATCGCCATTAAAATTTTGCTAATAGATAATTTTTATTTTCATAATTAATTAATATCAAAATTTTTATTATTCACATATTATATATGTAATATATTTTAATTTGATCTTCTAGGTCCTAGAAGATCAAATTAAAATTTGTAGACAAATTGATTGTTTTGGTTTTATCTGCTTCCTCTTTTGTTTTTCGATGTTTCGTTACTGTTAGGGGTAGTTCTCGATTAGGACCTTTTTGCTACAAATTCGCCTCAAAGTTATGCTCATTTCTTACTTTTTTGCAATTTTCGCACTTTTTGGCAGGGTGTAAAACTTTTGAAAAAATGCGACCGCCATATTGGATCCGCCATTTTGAATTCTTAAAAACGGATTTCAGATTCGTTATCAGCGACCCCAAAAACCCTTAGTTACCTGATTTCGCAACAATCGTAAAAATAATTCGTAAAATAGTCGAACCTACCCCCAAAATAGATAAGGGTGATTTCTACCCTTCAAACGGCTTTCGGGCCGATATAACAATATATGTGTCTAATAGTTTTCCATGTACTACTTGTATGCCAAGTTTCAGGAAAATCGCCGTATGACACTTCCCTAGTGTTACTTGTCAGTCTCAGTCGCGCGTGTTGTGTACATACGCGTAACAAGAGATTACCGCAAAAGTACGCTCAACTGTTATAACGCGTTATAACGCGTTGAATTTAAAAAACGAGTGTTGTATTTTTGTAGTGTGGTTTTAATAGTGTGTCAACATAATGGGACGAAAATATAATTTTCGAGAGATGCTTGCCCCTCTTTGCCCGCAGACTTTCTTTAAAATGAATAAGGGTCAAAAGATTGGTATATTTATATACCATAATTTTAGAAGGAATTGTTTTAATGTATATTATATACTATAAAAGAACTCTTATACAAAATAATGTTATTTTAATTATTTTAATACAAAAACACTGTCACATCCAAACTAAAAAACTGTTTCACAAAATAGTTGTTTTAATTTTCTACAAAAATAATGTGATATATGATGAAAATATTGCGCCAAATAATAAAAATTTATGTTACAAAATTTATTTATTATTATTTCTAATATTAAGAATTGTATCAAATTGCAATGTGATCAAAATAGTGGAACATATTTAAGTGAAAGAAATTTTTTATTAAGAAAACAAATTTCAGTATAAAATAACTTTAATTAGAGAAAAACTTGGCGCTGCTAAACTGAACATATGCTAATTAACGTATTATTTACATTTTGAATTTTTGCAGCGCCAAGTTCTTCTCTAATTAAAAAGTTATTTTATACTGAAATCTGTTTTCTTAATAAAAAATTTCTTTCACTTAAATATGTTCCACTATTTTAATCACATTGCAATTTGATACAATTCTTAATATTAGAAATAATAATAAATAAATTTTGTAACATAAATTTTTATTATTTGGCGCAATATTTTTAACATTTATCACATTATTTTTGTAGAAAATTAAAACAACTATTTTGTGAAACAGTTTTTTAGTTTGGATGTGACAGTGTCTTTGTATTAAAATAATTAAAATAACACTATTTTGTATAAGAGTTCTTTTATAGTAAAAGACGCTTATGCGCGTGCACTTGGCGCTTTTTTTTACTTCTTTTTAAAAATGTAATTTTTTAGCAGTTATCATTTCTTTTTTTTTTTTTAATGTGTCATATACATGTTTTGCTACTATACACATGTTTACGAGCAGTCAGATAAAATTAATATATCTATTATATTTCTGAATTATAAAAAGCAACCCTTTTATTTCTTTGATTTCTATTGAACAATATCTATTTGTACATTCCTTTTTAAAAAAAATTATTATCATTAAAATTAAAATATATTATTATATGCTTGTGCTATGCTATAAATTGTGTGATTAATCCATCTTGTATCTTGATTATATATCAAAAACGAAAGATGTAAAAAGAAATCCAGTGTATTCAAATGCATTTGTCAAAGGATTGTCATCATATAGTTATTTGTCATGCATCATATGCAATTATAGGTATAAGTAATATTGAAACACAGTCTGTGTGTGCAATTAAGTCTTATAAATTTCTATTTATATTTTATTTCTATTTCTATCTTTTTTTTTAATAATTTATAAATTTTTATAATATATTTATAAATGCATTTATTTTTCAATGGAACTAGAAAAATTTTTCAAACTGTTCAGATTTTGACAAACTCTGCGACAACATGTCTATTGTAAACCAATCCTTGTATCGATACTAAAAAGAACAAAATAATGAATAATATCAGTTTTAATATAAATTTCTTCTGTCAAATATATACACCAAATAGCATTCTGACAGATGGAAAAATACAATATAACAGATCTATTATATTCATTAACAATACTGAAACATACTTCATCTATTTCAAGCAATGCATTCGCATCGAAACAAGAATTAACTACAATATGTTGATTTGCAATAAACATGATGCCACAAGCTTTGTCAAAATCTTATCAACAGCTTGTAAAATTCTTCTACTTCCACTGAAAAATAAATGTATATTTATAAATTATTCATAAGACATGCATTAACTTTACACACAGACTGCATTTCACCAATGTTATTTATACTTATCTGTAGTCATATGATGCATGACGAATACCTATATCAGTGCTCGGAGATAGTTGCCCTTTTCGGGCCGATTCCGTGGCTCACGCCTATTGCCCCCCATTCACCGCTCGTGCGTTAGCGACGAGTCGCCAGATACGCGTAACTAAGGAGCGCGACGCTTTGTCTCAGGAGCGTCCGTATATAAGAATGTCCAAATATAATAGTAAGACAATACTTTTCTAAATGCACGGCGAAAATTCTCAAAATTAAAAGTTTTTCTTCAATATTTTATATTTCATTGATATAAAATATTGAAGAAAAACTTTTATTTATAGGAAAGTATTGTCTTATTATTATATTTGGGCATTCTTATATACGGACGCTCCTGAGACAAAACGTCGCGCTCCTTAGTTACGCGTATCTGGCGACTCGTCGCTAACGCACGAGCGGTGAGTGGGGGGCAATAGGCGTGAGCCACGGAATCGGCCCGAAAAGGGCAACTATCTCCGAGCACTGACCTATATGATGACACTCCTTTAACAAATGCATTCAAATATACTAGATTCTTGTGTGCGTATGCCTATATTACTGTTCGCAGTTATTCATACTGGTTTTTGACAGGTATTTGACGTTAAATTTTCCAGAGTGCAACATTATATAGCATAGCACTCTTTCATTTATAAAAAAGAAAAGCTGCAAAATTCTTCCTGATACTTCTGGGTAGTTGAATCTATAAAATACACACACACATATCTTATAATAAACATATTATAGAATACACACATCTTTTTTTTATAAATATATGTATTGCGATGCTTTTTTCTGTTTTTACATATACATAAATTACTTTTGTAATGTTTTAGTTTTCTCTAATATAAATGAGATATACCTGATCCAACTATCCACAAGTATTACGAAGAATTTTGCATCTTCACTTTTTTATAAATGAAAGCGTACGAACACTGCACCTGGCATTTTGCAAATTTAACCTATACCTGTCAAAAGCAAGTATGGATGCATGCAAGCAGTAACATCGAAGCGCCGTTAGCGCAATCTTTCGTCAAAGACGCCAACCGTACAAGAAATACATTGCCATTATTACATGTGTGTTGTGTACGTGTATATATACGTGTAGCATAATGCCACTACATTCTATGCATGTGTTGTGTATATATATAGCGGTAAAGGGACGACGACCAGGAAGACGACGATGATGATGATGATGATGAAGACATTTCTTACATGAAAATTTCCACATTTCGACTTTGCTTCATAATATCTCTGCTTTATAGAACAGACAGAGCGAAAATAAAGACACTTTCCTTATATAAATCGAACCCAAGCTATCGATTAAGCTTATCAAGAATTCGATCGGTTGAGCCGTTATTCAGATCTGGTAATCTAAGGTACTCTCAACTATCCGACTCGCGTATAGATACCCGGGGTGCCTCGCTATTACGCGCGGTCTTTGCTTCGCGTGACTAGCGCGAGACACTACCGTATCTCTTGATACTAATATGTTGCTAGATATTATTTAATTTTATTTCCGTTCACATCTACACAAAAATATAAATATGATAATGTAATATTATATAAAAATATAATATACCAAATTTATTTTTTTTTAATTATATCTTTAAAACAATTCCCAAATAGACAACAACATAAAGACTTTTATATAAAAAATTATAACATAAAATTGATCTTCAAATAGAATTTAGAATGACTACTCTATACACATAAATATACACATTATATATGATGCACATAGTATGTAATACTCATATAGTATTTTTGTTATAAATAAATGGACAGATATGTGCAAAAAAAGAAAGAGGAAGAGAGAGAGAGAGAGAGAGAGAGAGAGAGAGAGAGAGAGAGAGAGAGAGAGAGAGAGAGAGAGAGGATAGGAATCAGTAAGCGAGGGAATGGCTGTAAAACGATATATCGATTGATAATTCACATGTGTCACTAAACATTAGTGAGCATCAAGTATTGCTACGGAGAAAGATATAACTATTTACTTTTTTTTCTTACTTTTGGCACTTGTACAGACACTTGCTCAGTTACACTCATATGTTCTTTCTCTCTTCCATTCTTTTCTGTCCATCTCTTTCTTATCCGAGCATACTATATATGTGTTATATATTATCTACATGTATGTATATGTTTGTGTATATGTAATAGTAACTTTAAATTTATTAAAATATCATTAATCTTTTGCTTATTTGTATATTTCACTGAAAATTGATAATATTTATTTTGCAATAGTAATGTTACAGTAGTTAGTTAACCAGAGGCGATCAATTCGTGATCTGGTTGTTGAAAGAAATATTTCCCACCAAATGCGTTTTGCATGTGCGCTTTGGTTGAAGAATATATCCCAGAAGCGATCAATTCGTGAACTGGTTGTCGAACGAAATATTTCCCACCAAAAACGTTTTGCATGTACGCTTTGATTGAAGAATGTATCCCAGAAGCGATCAATTCGTGAATTGGTTGTCGAAAGAAATATTTCCCACCAAAAACGTTTTGCATGTACGCTTTGGTTGAAGAATGTATCCCAGAAGCGATCAATTCGTGAATTGGTTGTCGAAAGAAATATTTCCCACCAAATGCGTTTTGCATGTACGCTTTGGTTGAAGAATGTATCCCAGAAGCGATCAATTCGTGAATTGGTTGTCGAAAGAAATATTTCCCACCAAAAACGTTTTGCATGTGCGCTTTTGTTGAAGAATATATCCCAGAAGCGATCAATTCGTGAACTGGTTGTCGAAAGAAATATTTCCCACCAAAAACGTTTTGCATGTACGCTTTGGTTGAAGAATGTATCCCAGAAACGATCAAATTGTGAACTGGTTGTTGAAAGAAATATTTCCCACCAAAAACGTTTTGCATGTGCGCTCTGGTTATTAAGAAAATAACATTTTGTCCCAGAGGCGATTTTTATTCGTGTGCTGGTTGGTTTAAAAAATATTTCATATCATATGGGGTTTGTGCATGAATATTCTGGTTATTAAAAAACAATTATTCCAGAAGAAATTTAAAGAAATTTCCGTTTTTGAAAGACTAAGTGTGCAATATCTGGTATTCCTTCATATGATTACAACCAATCATATATAGTAATAAAAGCTTACAAATTATTGGAAGGAATTATTATTGTGATTCCTGGCGATGTATTTTTTCTTTTTTTGATGGCACCAAATTTCGCGTATATAATAGTCTATTAGGCTGTGTATATACAAGTTGGTAGCTAAAGAGAAAAAAAATATAAACATCTTCGTTATTAGAAGGCAATCCTTATGAGAAAAAATACTCCAAGGATGTAAAGAGTATGAGGAAACGGTTTTGTAATATTATAGCAAGCAATAAACTGCTGCCTTTTTTAAAATGATAAGAAAATATGATTAAAAAAAATTGATCCTGATACTCGTAACAATTTTGGCCAGAAAAAAATGCCTCAATCTCGCTTGCAAATTATAATCGCAGATATGAAAGTAATAAATAAAATATTTTGGTTGCGTTCTCACGAAAATGGGCGGTGGGGGAGCCCTTTCTATATTATAAATATCCAAAATATTGTAATAATCATAAAATTTTGTTGCAATGTTTTGCGGACAGAGTATTTATGTGTTTGCATTTATAAATATTTATATTAATATTTATATAAATGTAAATTTTAATATGTGCATATTTATGTCATAAGAATATATAAACATTCACATTTATAGTGAAGAAGTTTATATATTACTCATTAGTCCTCAATCATATCGATTATACCGATATACTGTCGATGATAAAGATTTATCATCGTATTCAAAATTATATGTATAATATATTTACATCCATATATAATATATTTTAGTTCAATTTTCTCGAACTGTACTGCATAAATTGTAACCCAGCAAACCAAGATATGATTGTTATACATATAACATATACATAATAAGTGCACATGTTACATCTATGTTATATGGCAGATATATTCGATGTTTGCTGGGTATATGTGTCATTTATATATATATATATATATATATATATATATATATATATGCCATATAACATAGATGTAAGATATATATATGATGTATATATATACATTATGATAAAATCAAAAGAGATAATATGAGCAATATTATAGATTTTTGTATTCAAAATATATATACGACATAAATAGATATCTATGTAAAGTCGTTGCTTCTACGAAACGATAGAACAGAAATAGAGTAGAAATCCAACATATTTTCTGTCTCTACATATTTAACACAATGCGAAAAGCTTGTATTTTATTGCTTTTTCCAAAGTATGCACATATCCTTGACAATTACTCTACATAATGATATCGGTAATGTAACTATAAAGCGTTGGTAATATACCGACACTTTTAGTTACACTTAGATGAGGACGTTCATCCGTCGGAGTTCGCCCGTCGCTCCGGCATTCTCTTAACAATAAAGAAAGGAGTGCTGTTTAGGAAGTCGGTTGGTAGAATATAACGAAAATTCAAATTGTTTTAAAATGTGCAAACGAAAATCTACGAATTAAGCTTATTACAAAAGAATTTTCGCCAAATTTGAATTGTTTTGAATGTGAAGATAGCCTCTCAATGTTATTTTTCTAAATAACTTTTTTTCTAGAGATGTGCAAACGAAAATTCAAATTGTTTTGAAATGTGCAAACGAAAATCTACGAATTAAGCTTATTACGAAAGGATTTTCGTCAAATTTGAATTGTTTTGAATGTGATGATAGCCTCCCAAAATTATTTTTTTAAATAACTTTTTTTCTAGAGATATGCAAACGAAAATTCAAATTGATTTGAAATGTGCGAACAAAAATCTATTAATTAGGTTGATTGAAAACCATTTTCATAAAATTTGGGGGGCTAACGTAAGGTTATAACCGGACACTACCGGTCGAGATGGAGAGTATGCTAATAACACAGGTTTTCCTACCTTTGTATTACGGTCGCCAGTTCGTTTCACCCACAACGAACAAGGAGTTACGTTGCCCAACGCCTCGTCAAGATGGCCGCTGGACAGGTTGCTGCGCGTTTGGATGACGCAATTTCCCTCGGTACTGCGAAGTATCGTTTTCTCCCTTGAAAACTTCTAATCTCTTCCCTTTTTTATATTTCAGGTCGCCGCTGGATTGGATTCTCGCCCGAACTGTCGAATTACTAAATGGACATCGTTGGACAAACAGGAAACTGGGATTTCACAGACTCGAAGGTAAGTAAATAACTTTGCACGTTATTTAAGAATATATAAAATATAAGTATATTTAAAATATGAACTTTGTACTGTTTACAGCCTTTGTCGCGATCAACGCGTATCTCCACAGCCCGAAGATCTTTACGACGCGTAGACGCAATATAAAACTAAAAAACATTTAAGCTATTTTTCACTAGCTTATCACAGTGTGTTTGTACTCTTAAACACCTTTTTGAAATCACGAGCCTATCTAATAAGCTGGTTATTCGCGATTCTAATTTCTAAAAACCCTGTATCTTGCGCAACGGGAAAAAAGGCTAACCTTTTTTATAATAAACTGCCTTTTATATCATGAGCTTATTTCCGTAAGCTTTATTTCACGATAGAGTCTTCATTTAAAATCCTGTATCTGTTACAACGGGAAAAAGGCCCCGACTGGCTCTGTGCCTCGCCTTTAAGCCTATCTTGCCCCACCACTGGGGCTCCCTACTCTTCCTCGCCGTTCGGCGCATGCGTGGTACAATCAACTAAAATTTCAATAAAGTCAAATAAAATAAAATAATTAACCTAATAATGCTTATCGGATATATCTATCTCTTAATTCTACATAAAACGTTACATATTCAATGTTAAAATATAAACATTGCTTAATTCCTAAAGACTTACTTAATTCGAGTGTAATAGAGCAGTTCGCAAAATGTATGTGTTCGTGGTGTAGCTCGCGAACTGTAAGTGTATGTGTTGTGTATATACTGTACAAAGTGTATGAAAAAGTTAGCTATTACAAGTGTCAAAAATTGTGTGTTCTTGTTCGCGTGTTTCAGATGTATAAAGTGCAGAGTGTATATAACCGGGTACAAGTGTATAAAGTGTAGAGTGTACGTATAGTGTCGAGTGTATGTGTGATTAACGTACAAAATAAATATTTTAATTTCCAAAAAAAATAGATATCAAGAAATTCTGCCAACTGATAATAAAAACTATATATAAACTGATAATAAAATTAATTTCTTTTATGATTATTTAAATAAAAACATTTTAATTAAAAATATTGTTGTACAAAATAGTTGTTTAAATTTCCTACAAATATAATGATATCAAAAAATTGCGCCAAATAAATAAAATGTATGCTATAAAATTTATTTCTTTTATTATTATTTAAATAAAAACATTTTAACTAAAAAAACTGTTATACAAAATAGTTATTTTAATTTTCTAGATTCGCTTTGAGATATATTTATTATAAAAAATTATGTAAGATGATATAAAAAAGACAATCACATATGTATACATTATAATAACTATATAAATTCTAAAGTTTAATAAAAAAAGATAATATGAAACAAAATAAAATTTTTTTAGATTCATACAAAAATAAAAAATTAAAAATTTATGCAAAAAATTAAAAACTTATGCGAAAATTAAAAATTAATTCAAAATCAAAAAATTAGAAAAATTTAAGTTAAAAATCTTGGCGCTGCTAAACTGAACAATGTGCTAATGATATTCCCGTACATTTACGTTACAATTATTGATGTAATGATGTATGATTAAATTAATTATTTGTTACTTTAAAACACATCGCAGTTATAAATTTTGAAACTTAGCAGCGCCAAGATTTTTAACTTAAATTTTTTTAATTTTTTGATTTTGTATTAATTTTTAATTTTCGCATAAGTTTTTAATTTTTTGCATAAATTTTTAATTTTTAATTTTTGTATGAATTTAAAAAAATTTTATTTTGTTTCATATTATCTTTTTTATTAAACTTCAGAATTTATATAGTTATTATAATGTATACATATGTGATTGTCTTTTTTATATCATCTTACATAATTTTTTATAATAAATATATCTCAAAGCGGATCTAGAAAATTAAAATAACTACTTTGTATAACAGTTTTTTTAGTTAAAATGTTTTTATTTAAATAATAATAAAAGAAATAAATTTTATAGCATACATCTTTATTTATTTGGCGCAATTTTTTGATATCATTATTTTTGTAGGAAATTTAAACAATTATTTTGTACAACAGTATTTTTAATTAAAATGTTTTTATTTAAATAATCATAAAAGAAATTAATTTTATGATATAGTTTTTATTATCAGTTGGCAGAATTTCTTGATATCTATTTTTTTTGGAAATTAAAATATTTATTTTGTACGTTAAAATAACACTGTTTTGTATAAAGTTAAAATTACATTATTTCATAGAGCAGTTTTTTTAATGTAAAAAAAAAAACTTTTTCGTGTAACACTTTTTCACATGGCGCGTGTACTTGGCGCCTTTTTTTACCTTTTTTTAAAAAGGTAAGTTTTTAGGGATTATATCATTTTTTTTTGTAGTATATGTTAAACATCTTAAAATAAATAAGCAAAGAACCCACCACCACCCCCGTTATATTTTATCAAAATACAACGGTCCTCTTTGCTTACTATAGATATCCAGATCCTTCAAACTTCTTAACTCTTATTGTAAAAATAACGGATAATTACAAATCAGTGTGTCATTAAAAATAAAAAAATGAAATATACTTTTATTATTCACAATCTATTCTTCTAAATCCATTGATGAATAATTGTTGCTGCTTATCTAATTCATCATTAAATATATAAATAAAGCGGAAAAAGTAAGTTATATAATTCTATTTTTAATAGTAAGAGTAAAAAATAAAAACAAATTATATATATGTATATATATATATTGGAGATTTATATAAATATTTTCACACGCTGTTCACGAATAATACAGAATGTGAAGCATCGTTCACGAAATTGCTGATACATTACGAGACATTCTTTTATATAAGATCTGATCGAAATACAATTATTAAATGATTAAGTATTAATCACAAGTTTGATATCACAAAAATGTATTTTTAATGAAGAATTTTTTATATAAATGCTTCTTTATTTTGTAATTTCAATATATATTATTTATTAGCAATTTTTTGTAGAAATATTATATAAACATCTTTAGCACCTCTAGGCCACTGTCTTTTTTTAACTTGGGCATCATCAGCTTCAACCCAAATATTAGCTACTCCTTCTCTACATATACTTATATAATGACCTTCATCAATACATGAACTATGATGAAGTATAGCATTCATCGTCTTATACAATTGACCAGCTAGTAATACTTTAGTTGTTGGAACAGCACATAAGTTAAATTTGTTTGTTGCTTTCATTAATTTATTATCCTGTGATGAAAATAGTATTAAATGAATAACAACTATCTCTCTTGTCAATGTTATTTCATTTTTAACTATTAAATCATTTCGAGTACAATGTTCACATGATTCATTATGTGATTGATACCAATGTGAAAACGTAACATTTAATAAATCATTAAGATTATAACTTTTGTTCTTCAAATTCAAATTATTAACAGGAATTGAAATAATAATATTATTATTAACAGTATTTTTTGTATTATCGCAAGTTTTGCACCGCACAGTAGAAGTTACTTGATATTCTATTAAATTTCTTATACAATCATATTTTTCGCAAAGAGCTATAAGAAAATCAGATGCATTTCGTTTTGCAGTGCTCGTAAAATGTTCTCCTAAATATTGTCGTATTACATATGTACTTAAATTACGCATTCCATTTTCATATCGATGCATTAATATACGTAAAACATCTGATATATCGTAATTAAACAATTGCTGTCTAATGGCATTTAAATGCAATAAACATTGCAATACCGCATTTGAATAGCATGAAACCTCGTCTGTATTTTGGAAACCATGTATGACCCAAGCAGTATTTTGTCGAACTTTTTTCATGTGATTTTTGGACAAGTAATTACTTTTGGTAATGCCCATAAGACATCTTTTACTTTGCGATAACGCTCTTTTGAAACGATAATCATTTCTGCTTTAGGTTTATGTATTCCTTTTAAACGATTGTATTCGATGATAGCTTCTTCGCTAGCTATTACCGATGAAGGATCGTAATTAATCAAATATAACCCTTCTAGAGATGTTACTCGTGATAATGCAACATAAATTTGATTTCACAATTAAATACAGAATTACCAATGTCCATAATAGCACTTTGCAAACTCAATCCTTGGCTTTTATGAATAGTGATGCCATAGCTTAGAGATAATGGAAATTGTTTTCTGATAACATACGCCCTATCAATCACTTGAAATTTAACACTTACTCTTTCAATTAAATATTCTAAACCTGATGGTAAAAGAAGTTTAATCTTTTCTACATAATCAGTAGATATATCTTGTACAATTGAAATCACTGTAGCAATTGTACCATTTACAAGACCCAAACTAGCATCAATATTACGCCGTATCATAACTTTTGCTACAATCTTAATTGTTATTTGTTTTAAAAGACTGTTTTAGAATTATCATCATCATTATTTGACAATACTTTTAACATTTTCCTTTTTACATATGGAATACATTCAATAGTATCTTCAGCAATTAATAATATTTCTTTAGAATCAATGCGACTTAACATTGCATCATTGAGAACATCACACATACGACAAGTAGGCAGTAAACAAACGGTATCCGATGGCAGATTGTTAATGAAATTACATAATTTGTTTAATCTATATTCGAAAGAATCTCCTTTGAAAGATATTTTTCTATTTTCGAGAATCTTACAATCAGATTTTGTCATTAAACCAATACGAATTCTTGACAGTAACTCACGGTAAGAGTCATCTCCTTGCTGGCACATATTGATTGTTAATTCATCATAGTCAAATAATGTAGTCCATAAATTAACAGCACTTAAGGAACCAAGATGTTTAGCAATTTTTTCATCGGATAAATGCATAAAGATAGGATCTTCGTGTACAGGAGGTAGTTGAAGCAAGTCTCCAAATAAAAGAATGTGCTTTTGACCAAATCAACCATCATCGCAATCATTAGTATCAAATATTTCAGACAATCGAAGATGTATATACATTAAAGTCAAATTAGATATCATTGACACTTCATCAATTACAAAAAGAATAACATCTTTAAGATCTGCTCGTAAAACTTTCAATACATGATCAGATAATTGTTTATACTTAGGAGTATGACCATGTTCAACAGGTAATTGAAGCAATCTATGAACTGTCAAACCATCTATATTAAATGCTGCTATACCAGTAGGTGCTGCTACAGCAGTATCTTTGTTAAGATTTTGTTTTATCCAGCATTTAATAATCTTGATTAAGAAACTTTTTCCAGTACCACCTTCTCCGCTAACATATAATCGTAATACTGATTTATCTGAATCTACAGTATTAATAACTCTATCGAATACTCGTTTTTGATCGGTATTTAATTTTGTTATCATTTCAGATACATCAATTTCTCGAATTACTTTATCACCAAGATCTTTAAAATCTTGCATCGCTTCACCAGCCTCTATATTTTGAACACCTATCGGATATTCAGGATCATCCTGAGACTGCTGTTTTTGTAAATCATCATCTAAGCATTGCTGAACTAACTCTTTTGCAGTTTCAAATGCTTTTTGCAATTCTTCTAATCTTTCATGATATTGCAATGCTTCTATAAAATGCAGTTTTACTTTGTGAAACGATTCGGCATAAGTATCGCATTCATTTCTAAGATCCTCCAATTTTCGCCATGGTTGAAACATAAGCAATAACGAAAAGAAATAATTTTCTGGCTGTGTATTAACATCATATCTATAATGATTAATAAGATATCCACGCTGTCGCCGTTTAAGATAATAACCATTATCTATTTTATAATATTCAATATCCTTATTTTTCGGTTTTATTTTCGAGATATTGTACCACTGTGCAAATTCATAAAGAGACATATTTTCTAGTTCGTTTGATCTATGTGGATAATGATTATCTATTAAAGATGGATAAAATATATCTGTAGATTCAGCATCGAGAGCTTCAATTTCTTTGCGATTTTTTAATTTTCTATATCTTATCTGGTTAACATCTAACCATTTAATAGTCGTGTTTCGATCAGTTCCATGTAAAGGAATACTTAGCAATGTATCAGCAGCTTCGAGAGCTCCACATTCTCTGTTATTCGTAAATCGTAAAGCGATATTCCATAGATAACTCCCTAATGATTTATTTTTATTACTCTTACTATCAAGAATAGTATCAGACAACTCACTTTTTCCCGCTTTATTCATATATTTAGTAATGTACCAGGTAAGCAGCGATGATTTTTCACCAATAAATTGTATATCCATATTACCTTCCCATGCAGTAAGAAGAACAGGATTATAATCATTTATATTAACTTCATTATCTGTTCGAGGAAGATCATAAAGCCTACTTTTATGTTTCAATTGTTTTCTGCCTGCTATCGAAGTTGCCACATCTCTCATATTTAAAGTTTCAGCAACGGGACGAGGAAATCCAAAACGACACCGACGAATAACTTTACGTCCTACTTTTTTTAGAGCGAAGACAATAATCGTTATGTGTATGTTGCTGATGCGTATTAACACGCCTATACAATAATGGCGAAATATTTTGATCCGGCATTTTGCAACTTATATGTTGTAAAATAAATTTAGAGACTTCTTCAATAGTAGATTCACCGAAAATCGGTGCATTTTTAATCCATATTAATAAATGGAAATGTTGTATACCTCTACCTTGATATTCTCGTCGCCAGAAATAATGCGTTACTTCTCCAATTGGATGATCTTTGAAGCTAATGAAATCAAGCATTGCCCGAAACTTATTATCGAGAAACCTGGATGTTGATACAGGATCTCTAGCAATAAGTACGCTAACGCTAAGGAAGTATCATGCCATCCGTTTACCTCGCAAATATATTCACCTAAATCTTCCCATAACCACTCACTCGGACTTAATGTTAAAAACCATGTTGCAGGTCCATAATGCTGCGTCATACAATTTAAATCGCTTCTCGGTTTACGCCAATATTGCTCTGTATTTCGAAGTGTGGCAAATATTGTATTCAAATTAGATTCCAATAATTCTTTCGATACTGCTTCTAAATACTCTGCAGCCGTACAACGAACTCGCGGATTAGTTACGTTCATTTTATGATAAATTCCACGACTTAACTGACGAATATTTGCATCGTTCAATAAATAAAATAAATATTGTTGATTTAATCTGTACTGTGGATGTTTAGATGTCAAACGACATTTAATAAATTCATGATCAAATAGCTTGACTTGCCTAGTCTCATGTTGTCCATTAATACCAAAAGGATATAAATCTGGAAAACACATTAAATCTAAATATTGTTCACGATTATCCAAAGGCAAGTCCTGAATTTTTAACATTTGATATAAGGTTGACGCAGTTTTATTTGCTTTCTTTTCATATAAGGGATAGATAGTATATTGTTCGTAATAGCCATCATTTTCATCAGTAACTTGAGTTAACATTGCTTTCTGTCGACCCTCTAATGTTACTTCTATATCATATTTGATTTCTTCTATCGGATCATTTAAAAATTCATTTTCCAATGGCTTGTCATCCAATGTCACTTCTGTATTATCTTCTATATCTTTCATTTGAAATTCTGAATTTGTTAATTTTGCCAAACATAAATCATTGTGATTACTTGGCAATGTAATATGAAAGTATAAAATATTGTTGTGTTTTAACCACGTTAAAGCGTCGAATACTTTTTTAACATCAACTATCTCTTCCCAAATAATCTTTGATTTTGTTGGGATACCTCTAACTAAAATATATAATCCGTGATTATAATTTATTGGGTCAGTAGTAGAACATAATTTATTCAATGTCTCCTGTAACGGAAGTGGTAAATGAAATGTTCTACCTTTAATTTTCTGTACCATTTGTTTTTGAGGCAGCTTTTTATTAATAACAGTTCCCATTTTGAGAACAGTTTGAAATGCTTTAGCTCTCTGTATAAGAATTTTTTCAAATGTGTTAAGAGATGATATTACTTCGGGCACATTATCTGTGAAGAGATTATTCAAGATACAATATGCAGGCATTAGGCCTTTACGAAATTTGCCTACACAATAATTACATATATATTCCGCAATAATTTTTTGTTGTTGTACATGTGTCATTAAATCTCTCCAAATTTGAATGTCTATTTGTCCTTGAAAACTATTGACTTTAGAAACATTTTTTTTATAACACAATTTTTCACATGGTACACAAATATACCGTGGTGTGTCTGCTGAACGTTTAATCAGAGCCTTAAACGCTTCAAGATATTTAGAAATAATATCATCATCACTCAGAATTGTATCTGTCTGTTGATGTTTGTACATATCTGCTTTTTCTTGTGCAGAAGTTACAATTTCATTTAATATGTTTAAATCAGCATGAGTTAATGCCTTATCGAGATTTCCCATCTTTCGATAAAAATGTGTAAGTTGATAAATTAAACGTTTAATAATTCTTACTTTTGTGAAAATGAGGCGATAATAACTGAACTGGAAGAAACATTCCTTTGCAAAGTGTTAAATCAATATGACAATTATGCGTATGGCCCAATTTCTCATTTGAAGTTTTCATAGTACATTCATGAATATTTTATATCAATTTTGGTACATTCCTTAAAGTACATGTATTTATAGTTTCGAGGAGTTTCTGGTAATGACCAATTAAAAACGGATCGTTTATTTTACATGAAGTATTGCACAACCACGATTTTCTTGCTTGTACATTTATTAACGGTAATATATTTACTACTTGTCCTTCCGTACCAAAGGTTTCGATGAAATTACATTATGATATGTAGAATCAATGAAATAATTTTCAGATGAGGCCGTATGTCTAGATATGCCACATAACGCATGTAATTTTTCTTCAATTGTAGAACATTCTGCAACAAGAGTCAAGCTCACTTCTGATTTCTTTTTAATCGAAGCTAACATTTTATACATATCGCGGATATAACTGTTTCTAACACACATGCAACCAACGATTTTTTCGGCTTCTAATCGTTTATTAATATGGCCTTTAATTCTGAGCTTCTTTACAATATCTTTTATAAATATTTCTAAAGAATGACGAAGTTTTATAGAATTTCTCGATCAAAGTTTTTCATACTTTTTAGTGATTTTTTTGGCAGTATCACAATTTGTTATTACAGGTACAGATTTTTTACTTTTCTGGTAATATCGTTTGTTATAAAGCCATTTGCAATCAAGATCCAATCTTTTTTGTCTATCTCGTTCACGCTGAAAATTTATCGAATAACGCATACGCTTTTTTACGCATTTATTCTCTAAATCCTGTTCATATCGATATCGATCTTTAAAACGTTCATTTTCTAAGTTCTGCTGATATCGATCGCGTTTTTAGCACGATTATCTTCTAAGTTTTGTCTATGATATCGATCGCGTTTTTAGCGCGATTATCTTCTAAGTTTTGTCTATATCGATCACGCTGTTTAGCACGATTTTCTTTTAAATTTTGTCTATATCGATCACGTTGTTTAGCGCGTCTATTTTCTAATCTCTGTTTATATAGATCGTGCTGTTCAGCGTGATTATTCTCTAAATCTTGCTCATATGAATCTTGTTTTTCAGCCTTATTATTATATTTTCTAAATCTTGTATATAGCGTGCCCGTTTGTTAACGTATTTATTTTCCAAATCATGCTGATATTTATTTTTTAATTGAACGTTATCTTCACATCGAAATCGTTTCTCAGCGCATTTTTGTTCAAAGTTTTTATTTGTATACATTTGTTCGTAAATTGGAATATTTGTTTCGTTGCTATTAGACAAATCATTACTGATGTTAATTTTGCAGTCAATACTACATTTAATATAAACCTTACTTTGAAAACATTGATTAGTTTCTTCATAAATATCATTCTTTGTTTTAATGAAATTCTTTGGAGCGTTTTTCGTTATTAATTGTAATTGATTATTACTTAATTCTTTCGTAGATTGATCAATATGGCGCTGTTTTTCTAAACGATTCAATTTTTGTTGTTCCGTTTCACATTGACGTATAGTACGTACACGAACTGCTTCAGTCTCTCTTGCTTTTATTACTGCTAATGGAAACACTTTTTGAAGAGCATATTGTGGATCTTGTGGGAAATGTTCAATAACATTAGATTCAAAAATCTTTATTAAATGTGAACGCATTAAACTATGATTATATATAACTTTTTCAGGTTTAATATTAAATAACAATGAAATTGCAAAGGCTATTGCAAAAACACCACAATCGCTACCGTTTGGTTGATGTTGCACAGTTGGAAACTTGATAGAATATTTTTCAAATTCATATGTTGGGAACAATCTTTTCAAGAATTCTTCATGATGTTTATGTAATTTCTTAGAATTTAACGAATCATAAATAAATATATTCTTTCTGTTATAATAACTGCATACCCAATGTCCATCATATAAACCTGACGAACTATGCAATATTTGTATATGTTTTTTATCCTCTGGCGCAGGCTGAATCGGATCAGGACATTGTATTCGCCATATTTCAACAGGCCTATAATCTGAACAGTTTTTTAAAAGATGGTTGAAATGTTTCATATGTATGTCAGTTAACCATTCGCCTTGAATAATTATACCTTTTTCTCTAGGCATTAAGACTATTTGTGTGTGTGTGCGTATGCGTTTGTTTGTCTCTACAGACATTATATATATATAAGATAAGATAAATGCTTTATATAAACAACAGCTTTATATAGACTTTATATAGATTTTATAAAAACTTTATATAAATTAGCTTTATTTACATACAACAGCTTTTCACAAGCACACAGCAATTCTATGTCGACGCACAAGAGCCGTTGTTTATAGGCGCACAGCAGCCGTTGTTTATAGGCGCACAGCAGCCGTTGTTTATAAGCGCACAGCAGCTTTTTATCGGCGCACAGCAGCCGTTGTTTATAGGCGCACAGCAGCCTCGTATCGACGCACAGCAGCCGTTGTTTATAGGCGCACAGCAGCCTTGTATCAGCGTACAACAGCCGCTTTTTACAGGCGCGCAGCAGCCGTTGTTTATATGTAACGGGTGTACAATGTAACGGGTGTACTTTTTATGAGCTCGCGGATTCGCTCGGTCGTGATCAGGGCTCGTAGAAAGTATTTGAGACACACGATGTAAATAAATTTATAAAAAAAAAAAACTATTAATTTATTAGGCCTCTATCGGTGCGGAATAATAATACAGAATGGCCCCGCGGAGCGGGGGTGCGGCGGATAGTAATGCGTTATTGACGGGGCGCGGTTGTTATGAATTGCGCGATCTTTACAATGAGATTCGCTGTAGTATACGCGACGCGAGTATAAACACGCCAGAGAGGCGGTGCGGGGCGCGTGGTCGGTTTGTTGTGACGGCGCGCGTGGTTCACAAAAACGTGTGAATCGGTTTAAATCGCTGAGACGATTTCTTATACGTATGCGGTACTATTAATATCGCGTATTCCCAGATGTTATGGGATGCATGCGATATCGAGAAATCTCGAACGGGCAGCGAACTCGCTGTCCCTTGCTCGCACGCGGAGTACGGATTGACCAACGGTGTTGAGAAAACTTAACGGGGTGGCGAACTCGCCAACCCACGGCTCGTCTGGTCGGATCGGTCGGAAGGTAGATCGTTTCTCGAGAACTCTCGAGAGAAGCGATCTCGGATTGCTAAGGATCGTAAAACGGTTCGGAAGCCGAGAATGCTCGGCGGAGGCTGCGAACTCGTCAACCTCACGTTCCGTCGTTCTTGCGATTTATTAGGATCGGATCAGGAAAGTCTCGAGCGTACAGCTCGAGCGGATTCGGTTTCTGGTACGATTCTGGTAAATCTGGTTCCTGGATCTAAAAAGGCTGCCGTTATATACCCGAGCGATTAACGGTAACCGCGTCGTTCGCCCCCGGGTGGGGATAATGACGTATTGTTTTTCGGCAGGTAATTCGGTAATACGTCACCTCCCCTGGGCGAAACGGCGCGGCGTTTCGGCGGGTGTCGCTCGGGCGTTCACGGCAGCGCTCGGCGGTATTCGGCTTTCCGAATCTCGGCGGCCGTATAACGGCCGTACCGTTGTTTATCGTAACGGTGTATTTACTGTTTAAAAATGGGCGCTCGGCGCCTCTGCCCCTGCCCGGCCGATGTTCGCCGGGCGGCAGACTTCCGGCGGTCTACTGCCGGGTAACGATGCGTCAGAATGGGGGATGCATTGTTACATCACCCCCCCGCTTACTGTGCCTGAATTTGAGGCACTCGGTCGCTCTCACTCGATTTTCCGGCGGTAGCGCAGCTTTCCGGCGCTGTCGAAGCGCAAGGTCCATCGTCCTTGCGGCATCCGGACTTTATATCGCCGGGACACGTGAACCGCGAAATGCGGGATCGGCGCTACAAGTGCCGGCTCCAGTTCCACCATGATCGGAGGTGGCGGCGGGGGCCCTATCGGGACCAGGATTTCGGGGCATGGGGGGGCGGGTGGTGTTTCCCCCGTTGCTCGGTCCTCCGGTGCTGGCTCCTGGCCCGATGGCGACCTTGGTCGCTTGGCTGGCGGCCTCATCGGTCTTGGCGTCGTTCGGCGCCGGATGCAGGCGGTTAGCGGCGGCGGCGGTGTGGCCAACATGGCCAGCTTCCGCTGGTTCGTCCTGTCGGACCGCTGGATGGCGGTGCCGACTTTCGGCGGCCTAGGTGGCGGTGGCGGCCGGACGATCGGTCGTGCTTCTAGCACGCCTGGGCCATACGGTTGTTCGGGATCTCCTAGGATCTCGTTGATTGCGTCGAGAATGTCTGTTTCGATATCCATCTCGAAGCCTTCTGAGCTCGTGATCTTTTTCTGGTTGCTCTTATTTCGTTGGTTTTTGATTTTTACTCCGTGGTGGGGTTGTTTTCCTCGATGTCTTCTTCATCTTCCCCGTCATTGTTTTCGTCGATTTCGTTATTGTCATCTGTTTCGTTGTTATTGCCGTCGGTGTTATTGTTTTTATTTTCGCCGGGAGCGGGTTTCAGGTCTTGAATGTGTATATGGCGATACCATTTCCCGCGTTTGCTCCGGAGATCGACGATTACCGGCGAAATAAACCGACGTACTTCTAGCGGCCCGATGAACTTTGGCGCGAGTTTTGCATTAAATGCGTTTGCTCTGTTGGATAGCGGGTAAGCATCTTTCTCGGTAACTTCATTTACTTTCCGGAAGTCGATGCAGAACCGGTACTTCCCGTCTTTCTTCTTGACGACCACGATCGGCGAGCTCCACGCGCTTCGGGATGGCTCGATTACTCCGGCTTTCTCCATCTCCTCAACTTCTGCATCGATGATGGTTTGCATTGCCGGGTTGCGAGGTCGATATCGCTGTTTGATTGGTGTTGTTCGATTCAACCGTATGTGGTGCTCGACCATCGGGGTCGGCCCCGTGACCGTCTGAAATTTCTGGAGTTCGTGTTTTAGGAAGTCCTTCAGGCGTTCTTCTTCTTCCTGTGTGCTGGTGGTCAGGCCGCTGGTTTTCCCGCAGGTCGGCTGGCGGTGTCGGGCTCGTAGTTGTCGCGGCGGTGAGATCGTGAGCTCCAGGCGGCTCCACAAATCGATCCCAATGAGTGCGGCTTCTCGGAGAGTCGGCAGAATCCAAAAGTCGTGGACGTAGGTACGCCCTTGTATGTCCATCGCTAATCTGGCTTTCCCGAGCGTCCGGGCGACGGTGCCGTCGGCCATTTGTACCTGGCCGTTCTCCTCGTTAGGCTTGATGCCTAGCCTTTCCATGGTCTTGCTGGTTTCGGCATTAATGAATGAGATTTCGGATCCCGAATCGAGTAGGGCTTCCACGGGATGTCCGTGGATTATAGCCGTAATATGTGGCCGAGGTGTGTACTTCACGATCGTCTGGGCGCCCGGGGTTCGGCCGTGATACTCCCGGCGCGTCTGGCGTTTCCCGACGGCGGATGGCAGTTGCTGGTAAGGACTCCGTCCTTTCCGCACTGCGAGCAGAACCGTCGGGGTGCTTGCTTGCACTGAAACCGGGTGTGCCCTCGCTGTTTGCAGCGCCAACAGCACTCTTCCCGGCTGTATGCGGTCGTTACGGTTGACGTCGCCGCGCTATATGGTCTCCGGCTCGGTTGTTCCTGCTCGATCCGCTCGAGTTCTGCGGCGTCGTCGAATAATTCGTTCAAATCGTGCACGTCCCGGCGTTTGACGTATCTCTTGTACTCTGGCCGCATGTTTGCGTAGATTCGCGACAGTCGTTGCTCGCGCGAGAACCCCCCGGCTCGGCGTATGAGCGTCATCATTTCGTCTGCATATGGTGCGAATTTCTCAGTCTCTCGTTGTTTTCGCTCGGCTATCTGCTGTTGGAGATCTTCGCTGTATCGTGGGGGCAGATACCGCCTGCGGATGGCGTTGCAAAAGTCCCCCCACGTCCGCCAGTCTTCGCGATTATTTCGCGCCCATGCGACGGCGTCGCCTCGTAAGAGCTCGGACAGCCCCTTTAGTAATTGCTCGCCGGAGTATCCGTAGTCCGCGCGGAGGTCGTCTATGCGTTCCAGGAACGCAATTGGGTCGCGACCGTCGAATGGCCGTCCCCATTTCCGTAGCTGTTCTAACATTTGCGTGTTCGCGGGTTCGATTTCGCGCCTTTCGTCGCGGTTTACGCTCGGTGGTGTGATTTCCATTCGCGGCGGCGTCCGCGTGTTCCGGGCGTCTGGGCCTTGTGCCCCGAATTCTTCCGGGTGCAAGTCGATGTAGTGGCTTGTCCGGTGGCGGATTTCGTCGAGTGTACCGGTTGTGTCGATGCCATACTGGGTGGCTACCGATATCAGGCGCTCTTTTGAGAGCGCGTACAGCCAGGTTTTCATAACGCTCGGTTATTTTTCACGCCGTTAGAGAGAGTAAAAAAATCGTGTGTCCCGGCCGGTCCTATCTGTTCGGGCGCCAATGTAACGGGTGTACTTTTTATGAGCTCGCGGATTCGCTCGGTCGTGATCAGGGCTCGTAGAAAGTATTTGAGACACACGATGTAAATAAATTTATAAAAAAAACTATTAATTTATTAGGCCTCTATCGGTGCGGAATAATAATACAGAATGGCCCCGCGGAGCGGGGGTGCGGCGGATAGTAATGCGTTATTGACGGGGCGCGGTTGTTATGAATTGCGCGATCTTTACAATGAGATTCGCTGTAGTATACGCGACGCGAGTATAAACACGCCAGAGAGGCGGTGCGGGGCGCGTGGTCGGTTTGTTGTGACGGCGCGCGTGGTTCACAAAAACGTGTGAATCGGTTTAAATCGCTGAGACGATTTCTTATACGTATGCGGTACTATTAATATCGCGTATTCCCAGATGTTATGGGATGCATGCGATATCGAGAAATCTCGAACGGGCAGCGAACTCGCTGTCCCTTGCTCGCACGCGGAGTACGGATTGACCAACGGTGTTGAGAAAACTCAACGGGGTGGCGAACTCGCCAACCCACGGCTCGTCTGGTCGGATCGGTCGGAAGGTAGATCGTTTCTCGAGAACTCTCGAGAGAAGCGATCTCGGATTGCTAAGGATCGTAAAACGGTTCGGAAGCCGAGAATGCTCGGCGGAGGCTGCGAACTCGTCAACCTCACGTTCCGTCGTTCTTGCGATTTATTAGGATCGGATCAGGAAAGTCTCGAGCGTACAGCTCGAGCGGATTCGGTTTCTGGTACGATTCTGGTAAATCTGGTTCCTGGATCTAAAAAGGCTGCCGTTATATACCCGAGCGATTAACGGTAACCGCGTCGTTCGCCCCCGGGTGGGGATAATGACGTATTGTTTTTCGGCAGGTAATTCGGTAATACGTCACCTCCCCTGGGCGAAACGGCGCGGCGTTTCGGCGGGTGTCGCTCGGGCGTTCACGGCAGCGCTCGGCGGTATTCGGCTTTCCGAATCTCGGCGGCCGTATAACGGCCGTACCGTTGTTTATCGTAACGGTGTATTTACTGTTTAAAAATGGGCGCTCGGCGCCTCTGCCCCTGCCCGGCCGATGTTCGCCGGGCGGCAGACTTCCGGCGGTCTACTGCCGGGTAACGATGCGTCAGAATGGGGGATGCATTGTTACATCACCCCCCCGCTTACTGTGCCTGAATTTGAGGCACTCGGTCGCTCTCACTCGATTTTCCGGCGGTAGCGCAGCTTTCCGGCGCTGTCGAAGCGCAAGGTCCATCGTCCTTGCGGCATCCGGACTTTATATCGCCGGGACACGTGAACCGCGAAATGCGGGATCGGCGCTACAAGTGCCGGCTCCAGTTCCACCATGATCGGAGGTGGCGGCGGGGGCCCTATCGGGACCAGGATTTCGGGGCATGGGGGGGCGGGTGGTGTTTCCCCCGTTGCTCGGTCCTCCGGTGCTGGCTCCTGGCCCGATGGCGACCTTGGTCGCTTGGCTGGCGGCCTCATCGGTCTTGGCGTCGTTCGGCGCCGGATGCAGGCGGTTAGCGGCGGCGGCGGTGTGGCCAACATGGCCAGCTTCCGCTGGTTCGTCCTGTCGGACCGCTGGATGGCGGTGCCGACTTTCGGCGGCCTAGGTGGCGGTGGCGGCCGGACGATCGGTCGTGCTTCTAGCACGCCTGGGCCATACGGTTGTTCGGGATCTCCTAGGATCTCGTTGATTGCGTCGAGAATGTCTGTTTCGATATCCATCTCGAAGCCTTCTGAGCTCGTGATCTTTTTCTGGTTGCTCTTATTTCGTTGGTTTTTGATTTTTACTCCGTGGTGGGGTTGTTTTCCTCGATGTCTTCTTCATCTTCCCCGTCATTGTTTTCGTCGATTTCGTTATTGTCATCTGTTTCGTTGTTATTGCCGTCGGTGTTATTGTTTTTATTTTCGCCGGGAGCGGGTTTCAGGTCTTGAATGTGTATATGGCGATACCATTTCCCGCGTTTGCTCCGGAGATCGACGATTACCGGCGAAATAAACCGACGTACTTCTAGCGGCCCGATGAACTTTGGCGCGAGTTTTGCATTAAATGCGTTTGCTCTGTTGGATAGCGGGTAAGCATCTTTCTCGGTAACTTCATTTACTTTCCGGAAGTCGATGCAGAACCGGTACTTCCCGTCTTTCTTCTTGACGACCACGATCGGCGAGCTCCACGCGCTTCGGGATGGCTCGATTACTCCGGCTTTCTCCATCTCCTCAACTTCTGCATCGATGATGGTTTGCATTGCCGGGTTGCGAGGTCGATATCGCTGTTTGATTGGTGTTGTTCGATTCAACCGTATGTGGTGCTCGACCATCGGGGTCGGCCCCGTGACCGTCTGAAATTTCTGGAGTTCGTGTTTTAGGAAGTCCTTCAGGCGTTCTTCTTCTTCCTGTGTGCTGGTGGTCAGGCCGCTGGTTTTCCCGCAGGTCGGCTGGCGGTGTCGGGCTCGTAGTTGTCGCGGCGGTGAGATCGTGAGCTCCAGGCGGCTCCACAAATCGATCCCAATGAGTGCGGCTTCTCGGAGAGTCGGCAGAATCCAAAAGTCGTGGACGTAGGTACGCCCTTGTATGTCCATCGCTAATCTGGCTTTCCCGAGCGTCCGGGCGACGGTGCCGTCGGCCATTTGTACCTGGCCGTTCTCCTCGTTAGGCTTGATGCCTAGCCTTTCCATGGTCTTGCTGGTTTCGGCATTAATGAATGAGATTTCGGATCCCGAATCGAGTAGGGCTTCCACGGGATGTCCGTGGATTATAGCCGTAATATGTGGCCGAGGTGTGTACTTCACGATCGTCTGGGCGCCCGGGGTTCGGCCGTGATACTCCCGGCGCGTCTGGCGTTTCCCGACGGCGGATGGCAGTTGCTGGTAAGGACTCCGTCCTTTCCGCACTGCGAGCAGAACCGTCGGGGTGCTTGCTTGCACTGAAACCGGGTGTGCCCTCGCTGTTTGCAGCGCCAACAGCACTCTTCCCGGCTGTATGCGGTCGTTACGGTTGACGTCGCCGCGCTATATGGTCTCCGGCTCGGTTGTTCCTGCTCGATCCGCTCGAGTTCTGCGGCGTCGTCGAATAATTCGTTCAAATCGTGCACGTCCCGGCGTTTGACGTATCTCTTGTACTCTGGCCGCATGTTTGCGTAGATTCGCGACAGTCGTTGCTCGCGCGAGAACCCCCCGGCTCGGCGTATGAGCGTCATCATTTCGTCTGCATATGGTGCGAATTTCTCAGTCTCTCGTTGTTTTCGCTCGGCTATCTGCTGTTGGAGATCTTCGCTGTATCGTGGGGGCAGATACCGCCTGCGGATGGCGTTGCAAAAGTCCCCCCACGTCCGCCAGTCTTCGCGATTATTTCGCGCCCATGCGACGGCGTCGCCTCGTAAGAGCTCGGACAGCCCCTTTAGTAATTGCTCGCCGGAGTATCCGTAGTCCGCGCGGAGGTCGTCTATGCGTTCCAGGAACGCAATTGGGTCGCGACCGTCGAATGGCCGTCCCCATTTCCGTAGCTGTTCTAACATTTGCGTGTTCGCGGGTTCGATTTCGCGCCTTTCGTCGCGGTTTACGCTCGGTGGTGTGATTTCCATTCGCGGCGGCGTCCGCGTGTTCCGGGCGTCTGGGCCTTGTGCCCCGAATTCTTCCGGGTGCAAGTCGATGTAGTGGCTTGTCCGGTGGCGGATTTCGTCGAGTGTACCGGTTGTGTCGATGCCATACTGGGTGGCTACCGATATCAGGCGCTCTTTTGAGAGCGCGTACAGCCAGGTTTTCATAACGCTCGGTTATTCTTCACGCCGTTAGAGAGAGTAAAAAAAATCGTGTGTCCCGGCCGGTCCTATCTGTTCGGGCGCCAATGTAACGGGTGTACTTTTTATGAGCTCGCGGATTCGCTCGGTCGTGATCAGGGCTCGTAGAAAGTATTTGAGACACACGATGTAAATAAATTTATAAAAAAAAACTATTAATTTATTAGGCCTCTATCGGTGCGGAATAATAATACAGAATGGCCCCGCGGAGCGGGGGTGCGGCGGATAGTAATGCGTTATTGACGGGGCGCGGTTGTTATGAATTGCGCGATCTTTACAATGAGATTCGCTGTAGTATACGCGACGCGAGTATAAACACGCCAGAGAGGCGGTGCGGGGCGCGTGGTCGGTTTGTTGTGACGGCGCGCGTGGTTCACAAAAACGTGTGAATCGGTTTAAATCGCTGAGACGATTTCTTATACGTATGCGGTACTATTAATATCGCGTATTCCCAGATGTTATGGGATGCATGCGATATCGAGAAATCTCGAACGGGCAGCGAACTCGCTGTCCCTTGCTCGCACGCGGAGTACGGATTGACCAACGGTGTTGAGAAAACTCAACGGGGTGGCGAACTCGCCAACCCACGGCTCGTCTGGTCGGATCGGTCGGAAGGTAGATCGTTTCTCGAGAACTCTCGAGAGAAGCGATCTCGGATTGCTAAGGATCGTAAAACGGTTCGGAAGCCGAGAATGCTCGGCGGAGGCTGCGAACTCGTCAACCTCACGTTCCGTCGTTCTTGCGATTTATTAGGATCGGATCAGGAAAGTCTCGAGCGTACAGCTCGAGCGGATTCGGTTTCTGGTACGATTCTGGTAAATCTGGTTCCTGGATCTAAAAAGGCTGCCGTTATATACCCGAGCGATTAACGGTAACGCGCGTCGTTCGCCCCCGGGTGGGGATAATGACGTATTGTTTTTCGGCAGGTAATTCGGTAATACGTCACCTCCCCTGGGCGAAACGGCGCGGCGTTTCGGCGGGTGTCGCTCGGGCGTTCACGGCAGCGCTCGGCGGTATTCGGCTTTCCGAATCTCGGCGGCCGTATAACGGCCGTACCGTTGTTTATCGTAACGGTGTATTTACTGTTTAAAAATGGGCGCTCGGCGCCTCTGCCCCTGCCCGGCCGATGTTCGCCGGGCGGCAGACTTCCGGCGGTCTACTGCCGGGTAACGATGCGTCAGAATGGGGGATGCATTGTTACAAGCGCACAGCAGCTTTTTATCGGCGCACAGCAGCCTTTTTTACAAATGCACAATTTTATCAGTCTAATCACGTTTTTTATGTGCGCGTTCTATATTTATTAATTAAATGCACAGCAGTTTGTAGATAGACGATTTAACAAAATCAAATATAAATAAAACAATCAAATATAAATAAAATTAAAAATAATTAAATATAAATAAAATAATTAGATAGAAACAATTAAATAAAAATTAAATTAAAAAATAAAATTAATAATTAATAATTAATAATTGAAATTAAAAAAGTAAATAAAAATTTAATTAAAATTACTTACCTCGAATCTAATATCTAATCGAAATAAATGTTAATGCTTAATCTCTTGTGACATGTCCTACATAGATAATTTTATTTCAAATTGATAATCCATTATTAAAATATAATTTATTAAAATATATTTGTGTTAGAAACACATATAAAGTGTTTATTTCAAAAAACTAATCCAAAAATTTCCTATTCTATTTATTTTTAAGGAAATTCAGAGATGAAGATATTTTCAACATTTTAAAGTCATAATTACTTTTTTAAATAGAACTATTATAATTTTCTTATATAAATCGATTCCTCAATATTTGACATAAAATATTGTTAGATTATAATAGTTAAAATGATTTATGAGATATTTTATGTTCTATTTTGACACATTTTGACAAAAAAATCTGAAATATCTTGTAAAATGTTTTTATAATTTCATCTTAATAATTTTCTGCACAGAATATTGAGGTAAATTATTTACAATAAAGAAACATTTTTGTTATTAAAAAATATGCAATTTGCAATATGCAACTACATATCCATTTTAAAAATAATTGTATTTTTCTTTACATCAATTGATTTATATGATTATTCTGTGCAGAAAATTATTAAGATAAAATTCATATTTTTTGTCAAAATGTAACATAAATGTCATGTACAATATCATGTATAATAAAGCATAAAATATTTCGTAAACCATTCAATTTTTGACTATACTACTCTAAAAATTTTTTATGTGAGATTATGTATAAAGAATCGATTTATGTTAAGATATTTATGATAATTCCATTTAGAATAGAAATTATTATTTCGAAATCTTGGAATACCTTCATTTGAAATAAGCTTGTGTTTATACAAATATGTACATAAAACATTCCTCTCAAAATCTTATAACTTTTGTTCGAAACACTTCTTCATAAAATGCAAAGAAAAGCATTCATAGAAAACAAAGTTTTAGAGTGGGAAGTTTTCAAATATTAATAAATTGATAGTACAGTAAAAGAAATTAGGCTGAACGTATAAATACGTCTAATTAAGAAATTATACAATACTTAATAATATATCGTCATATATAAAATATTATGGGACTTCCGTTTCCGGTACGTAGAACGTGACACGTGTGTGTGTGGAAGGAATTGTTTGACGGTGGTTGAGAGGAGAATTAGAAGAGTGACGGGAGGGAGGTGCTGAGTGAGAGGGAGTGGTGGTGAAAGAGAGAGTAAGGGGGTGAAGGGAGAACTGGGTGTGGGAAGGGAAGGGAATAAAAGGGCATTTACGAGCCGGCCGTTGGGTGCGAGTGGGCACGGAGTATAGAGTAGGTAGAGTGGTAGACGCGACGGGGCGCTAGGGAAGCAGCGCGCGCTAGGGAAAAGTGAGGTGGAACGCTAGTGAGCGACAAAGCACAAAGCAAAGAGAGTAGATAGAGGGGAAACAAGGATAGTCAAATAGAGACGAGAAGGAGGAGCTAAGTAGAGAAAAGGAAAGGAATATAAAACAAGAAGTTGAAAAGGGAAACAAGGATAGAGAAGTAGGGGAGAATGGGTAAAGGAGGTATAAAGCATTCGAAAGAGAGAAAAGGAAGTGTAAGAGATATATCAGAATTTTTGAAAAAGAAGAGGGAGAGAGAAGATAATAAGAACGAAGAGGATTCTATGTTTAGATCGAGTAAAATAATAGTAAGATCACCAAAGTCAATGGGGGAGAGAAAGGAGGAAGATAGAGAGGGATGGAAGAGGGAATTGAGGGAGGAATTAAGAAAGGATATAATAACAGGGATAAAATCGCTAGGAGAAGAGATAAGAGAGGATTTAAGAGAGATCAAAGATGGTTTAGCAGGACAAGGAGAAGGGATAAAAAAGGAATTGGAAAAGATAAGGGAGGAATTTGGAGAGAGGGAGAGGGAATGGGAGGAAGAAAGAAGGGAGATGAGAGGAAGGATAGAAAATCTGGAAAGGAAATTAGAAAAGTTGATAAAGGAAGGGAAAGGAAGAGTAGGAGAGGGGGGCAAGGAGGGAACCGGGGTAGCAGGAGAAGACGAATTAGAAACAAAAATAAAGGTAATAGAAAGAAAACTAGAACGGAAGGAACGAGAGGATAGAAGGAGAAATATAGTAATTAGGGGAGTAGGAATGGAAAAAGGAGATGTAAGAGGAGGAGTAGAAAAGATCTTGGAAAAATTAGGAGTAGATATAAAAATAGAGAGTGTTAAAAGAGTTGGGATAATGACGGAAGGAGAGAGAGGAATGGCGGTGGTGACGTTAGGGAGCATTGAATAGAAAAGACAAGTTGTGGAGAATAAGAAAAAGTTGTGGGGAAGAGAGGAAAGGATAGATGATGATTTAACATGGGAGGAAAGAAAGGTTAGATGGAGGCTCAGGGAGATAGCTAAGAAAGAGGAAGGAGAAGGCAGGAGGGTACGAATGGGTAATGGGGGATTGCAAATAGATGGCAAATGGTGGAAATGGAATGAGGAAGAGGAAGTGTTGAAAAGTGAAAGAGGGGAAGTGAAGGGGGAGAGAGTAGGACATAGGAGAGAGAGACAGGGGGAATAAAGGGGAAGCAAGTTGAGGGGGAGCTATTAATAGGGACAGGGGAGAAGGAAGGGAGGACAAACAAGAGAGTGATAAGGAGGGGAGAGGGAGAGGAGAGAGAGAACAGAGAGACGTGAGAGGGGTGGTAAGGAGGAAGAGATATGGAAGATAACAGGTTTGAAAAACAAAGATAAGGGTTTTTGGGATAGGATTGGAGAGTGAGACGTTATAGTATTCATGGAGACATGGGTGGATGAGAAAGGATGGAGGGGATTAAAAAGCAGGTTACCGAAGGGTTTTAAATGGGGGGTACAATACGCGAGCAGAAAGAATAAAAAAGGAAGAGCAATGGGAGGAATGATAATGGGGATAAGAAGAAAAAGGGAAATGGAGATAGGAGAAATTGAAATGATGGAGGAAGGGATGATGACGGGGACATTGAAAAGCGGGGAGGAGGAGTGGAGAATAGTGGGAATATATGTGAACGAGGACTTAGAGAGGAAGATAGAGGGGTTAAAGAAGTGGATGGAAGAGAGCCAGGAGGAAGGAAGAAGAGTAGTAATAGGAGGTGACTTTAATGCCAGAACAGGAGAAATGGGAGGAAGGGTAAATATGGGGGAGGAGGAAGAGATTAGAAAGAATAGGAACTCTAAAGATAAGAAGAATAATAGGGAAGGGAGGAGATTGGTAGAGGTGCTAGAGGAAACTGGATGGAGTATAATAAATGGGAACATAAGAGGAGATGAACAAGGAGAATACAAGTATACCGGGGGGGGGGGGAAACACGGCAATAGATTATGTATTAGGAAATGAAGGGACATGGGAAAAATAGAAAGATTAGAGATAGGAGAGGACATAGACTCGGATCATCACCCGGTGATTTGCTGGATAAAAGGGGAAGACAGTTGGAAGAAGAAAAGGAAAGCGCGACAGAAAGGCAGGAGAGGGGTATGGAACGAGGAGGGGAGAGAGAAATTTAGGAGGGAAATAGGAAAAATAAATACAGGAGGGGAAGAAGGAGGGACGGAAGAAGAGATAGAGAAAATGAATGAAAGGATAAAGAAGGCCTTGGAAGAGAGCGAGAGGGGGGAAGAAAAGGAAGAGAAAAGAAAGGGGGGGTGGTGGGATAAGACATGTAAAAGACAGGGTAAGAAAGGCGGTGGGAATTATGGGGCAAGTATGGAGTATAGGGAAGAGAAAATTTGGAAAAGATATTAGGAAGAGGACCTGGCTTTTTGATGCATTAGTTTGGACGGTGTTAAGTTATAGAGCAGATGTATGGGGTTGGAAGGAAAGGGAA
Organism: Formica aquilonia x Formica polyctena; assembly: GCA_907163055.1. NCBI lineage: Eukaryota > Metazoa > Arthropoda > Insecta > Hymenoptera > Formicidae > Formica > Formica aquilonia x Formica polyctena. The sequence goes on from CAJQTV010000447.1 coordinate 80,244, forward strand.
AAAGTAGAGAAGGTAGAAGAAAGATTCTTAAAGTGATTACTAGGAGTAGACAGGAGAACACCAGGATACATGGTAAGGGAGGAATTAAAAAGAGATAAACTTAGAAGTAGGGCGGCAAGAAGAGCATGGAACTTCGAAAAAAGACTAGAAGAAGGGAAAGGAGGTAGTTTAGCGAAGGATTGTTTGGAAAAAATCAAGAAAAGATCAGAAAAGGGTAGAGGAGTTTCGGAATGGGAGAAGGAGAGAGAGAGATATTTCAGAGAAACAGGGCTAGAGGAATTGGCATGGAATAGAGAGGGAGACGGAGGAATGATAGAGTATGGGGAAGTGGAAAGGAAAGACAAGGAGCTACAGAGGGAGGAAAGAAAAGAAAAAATAGAAGAGTCAAGGTTTAATAGATGGTACAAGAGAATAAAGAGTGAGGGGATACCAGAGTATTTAAAAAAGGGTTGGTCGGAAAAGAGGTGGGGAAGGATGACAAGATTTAGGCTAGGCAATGAAATGAGGGAAAGTAGGTATTGGGAAAGTGAAGAGAAAAAAGTATGTAGAGTATGTAATAGAGAGAGAGAGAGACATGGGAACATGTATGGGAGGGATGCGGGAGAAAAAAAGGAGAGGGGGAGGAAACTTGGCAAGAGGCGGTGGAAAGAATATTAGGAGAGGAAGAGAAGGGGGAAGAATGGATGAAGGAAGTATTGAGGAGAAGGGGGATAGGGCAGAGAGGAGGGGAGGAAGAGAGGGAGTGAAAGAATGAGAGAGAAAAGAGGGGTGAATGAATACAGGAGAACGGAGGAAGGGAAGAGTAAGAGAGAGGGTGAGAGAAAGGGGGTGAGAGAAAGAGACGGAAGGTGGGAAGAATGAGAGAGAATGAAGGAGGGAGGAAGGAAAGAGGAGAGAATGTGAAGTAGATTATTAAAAACCGGAAGCGGAGGTCCAAAATAGACTAAGATGGTTTAGGAATTTAGCGTGTGTGCGTGTATAGGCAGGAAGGAAAGATAGAATAAGGATAGCATAAGTTAGTTTAAGTAGTTTAAATAGTATAAGTTAGGATAGATTAAGGATATGTATAAGATGCGCTAAGTTATGTAGATATTTGAAACCTCTTTGGGGAACAATAAAGACATTCTAAATCTAAAATCTAAATCTAAATCTATAAAACATTATGGAAAGATTTCACACACACATACACACACCCAACAGTTTTTCCATTATGTATTTTATAGAAACAATACATTTAAATAAAAAATGACATACCTCAGTAATCTCCTACCGAATCGTACAAATAGGTTAACAATTAAATTATTATTTTTTACCAATACGTAATGGATTGTCTTGAAATAACAAATATAGATAACAAACAATAAAATAAATACATATAAAGTTGTAATAATCTATATATATATATATTATAAATAAATTATTAAACATAATATTTGATCAGAAAATGTGCATTTACTATTTAATATAGCAAGTGTTTTAATAAAATATATATTAATTACTACATATGCATGAAATAAAATTCCGACTATTTGTGATTAATCGCGAGCCACTGGATCGATTGATAGCAATAAACTATTTCTTTATCACTTTCTTTTACTATAATATAATAATAAGCTGTTACTCTTTACTGTCAACATTTATACTCTGAATACTGATGATAAAAGCATAGGCATATTACCAACTATGATTCACTGCTAGTATTGAAAATCTATAACCTATATAAAGATATTACCAACTTTTAAAATGCTAATGTCGCACCCTCTTCATATTATAATAGGAAAATCATGTGATGGCGCGCGCAGATGATACCTTCGTATGCGCACGCTATCACATCATCTTCCTATTATAACATAAAGAGGGCGCAATTGCATTCGCGCGAGTGATTGGTAAAATCGGCATTATAGTAATAAAGAGTCAGATGCTTTTCGATTGGTTTTTCATAGAGTATTGTGTGATAAAAAGAGCATGACCTCACATAATTCTATCCTTCAATGTGGTTGTCATCATCGCATAAGAATGTACAGTTTATGGCGCGAGATACATCTTTTGATAAGTCTATGTCATATGAACAATCTATCTTTTCTATACCAGAACAATAAACAGCAGCCATTGCTCCATTATAATTTTGCAATGAAAGAATATTGCAACAATCGTAAGAAGTAAGTATGTACCTAGCAAACACAAGGCAACAAATACACATGTAGTGATTTGGTATGTATGTATGTATGTATGTATAAGTTATTGTTCCCCAATGGGGTTACAATCTTTACATTCCCTTAACCTATTACCTTAATCTATTACATTCTGTACATGCTTCGCCCTATCATCGCCCTTTCCATCATTCTCTCTCTCTCTCTCTCTCTCTCCGCTTTATTCTCCTACTGCTTTATCTCTAACTTACATACTACTTACGTCTATCTTACGCTAAACCTTATCTCTACTGGACCCCCGCTTCCGCTGTTCTTCCTTATAGTTTTTCCGCCCCTCTTTCCTCTTTCATTCTTCTTTCATCCTCCACCCTCTCTCTCTTTTCTCTCTCTCTCTCTCACTCTCTCTCTTTCTCTCTCCTCCTCCTTTCTTTCTCTCTCTCACCCTTCTCCTTACCCCTGTTCTCCTTCCCTTCCCTTTCTCTTCATTCTCTCCCCCCACCTTCATACGTTCACCCTTTTTATTCCCTCCTTTCCCCACTTCCCCCTTCCTACCCCTTTTCCCCTTCACTGCTATCTCCCCCTCTCGCTCTTTCTACCTCTTTCATCCATTCTTCTCCTCCTCCATCTCCTCCCAGCATCCTTTCCTGCCAGCTCACCTCCCTCCCTCTCCCCTCTCCCGTACATCCTTCCCATACATGTTCCCAAGTCTCTTCCACTCCTCCACACACTCTACATGTCCTCTTCTCCTCTCTCTCCCAATATAACCCTTCTCTTATTTCGTTTCCCATTCTAAATCTTAATACTCTTCTCCATCTACTTTCCGCCCATCCCTTTTTCAGATACTCTGGGGTGCCCTCACCCCTCACTCTTCTGTACCACTTATTGTACCTCGATTCTCCTATTTTCTTTTCCCTTTCTTCCTTCTGCTTTCTCCTATCTCTCTCTTCTAGCTCCTCATACTCCCTTTCCTCCTCCTCCTCGCCTTGTACCTCCCTTTCTCTAAGAAACTCCTCTTTTGCCTGCTCCCATGCCCCTATCCTCCTCCCTTTTTTCCATCTCTCTCTCATGTCTAACCAACATCTTCTAGCTATTTTTCCTCCCTTCCCTTCCTCTAGTCTTTTTTCGAAATTCCACGCCCTTCTCCCCGCTCTTCCTCTCATCAACCCTCTCCCTGTCTTTTCCCTAATCATATACCCTGGCGTTTTCCAGTCTACTCCCATTGTCCATTTCAAGTACCTATCGTGTGTGGCCTCTATCTCTTTTCTCTCTTTCCATCCCAATATCTCTGCTCCATACCCCATTACCGTCCACACCAATGTGTCATACAGCCATATTCTCCTTTCCCAGTCTTTTCCCCATAACCTTTTCCCGATTCCCCAGACTTCCCTCATCACTATGGCTGTCCTTTTTTTCCTCTCTTTTACGTGTGCCTCCTGCCCTCCATTCCTTTGTATGGTGTACCCCAGATATTTGAACTGCTTCACTTCTTGTAATTTCTTCCCCTTCCATCTCCAATCTATCTTCTTTGTCCTCCCTCCTCCCTTTCTAAATCTCATTACTTTCGTCTTTTCCGCGTTTAATTCCAGGCCTTTTTTGTCCAGGTATCTCTCTAATCTACTCAGCATAGCTCTCATATCTTGTTCTTCTTCCGCCATTAACACCACGTCATCCGCGTACGCCAATGTATATATCTTTTCTTCTCCTAATCGTACTCCTCCCCATCCGCCTCTTGTCATGTCCTCTTCTAAGTCCGCCAGGATAACATTGAATAACATCGGACTCAGTGGACATCCCTGCCTTAACCCTCTCGCTGTCCAAAATTCCTCTCCCGTCTTGTCTCCTACTTTCACCCTACTCTTTGTTTCCCTTACTATTTCTTCTATCCTTTTCACCAATCCTTCTCTTATACCCCTTTCCCTCATCACCCTTATTAGAATCTCTCTGTCCACCGAATCAAATGCCGCCTTCAGATCTATAAATACCGCCGTTATTTTACCTCCTTTCTTACCTATCTGTCTGTTAATTAGGTAGTTTAGCGCGTATATCTGGTCTACTGTTCCCATTCCTTTTCTAAACCCCGCTTGGCTCTCCGACAGCACCTCCTTTGTCTCCATCTCTTCTTTCAATCTCTCCCCTAATGCCGCCGCGTATATCTTATAAATTGACGGCATTAGCGTCACTCCTCTATAATCTTTTGTTTCTACTCCCTTCCCTTTTTTCACTATCGGTACAATGATGCCCTCTTTCCATTCCTCCGGCCACCCCTCTCCCTTCCATACCCTCCCATATGCTTCCCACACCCATTTTTCCAGCTCTTCCCCCCGTACTTCCAGACTTCGTTCGGTATCCCATCCATTCCTATCGCTTTCCCCCCTTTCAGCCCCCCTATCACCTTCTTAACTTCTTCCCATTCTAATCCTACCTCTGCATCTCCCCCCTCCTCTCCTTTCCCTTCCTCCTCTTATCACTTTTCCTTCCACTCCCCCTAACAGACCCATAAAATATTCCTTCCATTCTCCCATCGCTATATCCTCATTCACCCTTTTCCTTCCCTTCCTTTCTATTCTTACTAACTCCCATACTTTTCCCTCCGTGTTTGCTTCCCCTACTTCTCTCATCATCCTGTCCCTTTCCTCTCTTTTCTTCTCTTCACATAAATCCTTATATTCTTTTTTTCTTTCTCTATACCTATCTCCTCCCCCTCCCCCTCCCTCTGTTCTCCATCTCCTCAACTCCCTTCTAACTTCTCTTTTTCTCTCTCTACACTCCTCATCCCACCATCCCCTTCCAGAGCTTTTTTCTTTTCCCCTCTTCTCCTCGCATCTCTCTAATGTCTCCCTTACTCTCTTTCCCATTTCCTCTATTTCCTCCTTTATCTTCACTTCTCCTCTCCTCACACTTCCCATTTCTTCCCTAAAGATCTCTTTCCCTTTTTCGTCCTATACCCCCCTTTTTTCTTTCCTGACGTTGCCTTGTTTCTTCATCCCCCTGCTCGTGCTCCCTTTAACCCATGCTATCACCGGGTGATGATCTGAGTCCACCTCCTCTCCTACTTCTAGTCTCTCTATTTTTTCTCTTACCTTCTTCGTCACCTAGAATATAGTCAATAACTGTTTCTCCCCTTCCCCCGGTGTATGTGAACTCTCCCTCCTCGTCCCCCTTTATGCTTCCATTCAGTATTGTCCATCCCCTTTTCTCTATCCAGTCTATCATTTTTTTTCCATCCTTATTCATTTTCCTATCCTTGGATCTCCTTCCCTTTTCCCTTTTCCTTAGTTCCTCTTCGCTCGTCCACCCTCCCTTCTCTCCTGTCCTCGCGTTAAAGTCCCCCCTATTAATGTCTTAATCTCCTCTTCCCCTTCTTCCATCCAACTCTTTACACCTTCCATCTTTCTTTCCACATCCCCGTTTACGTATATACCCACTATTCTCCAGCTCTCTCCCCCCATGCTTACCCTGCAGACCATTCTTCCCTCCTCTTCCTCCTCTCCTTCTTCTTCTACCCTTATATTCTTCTTCACTCCTAACAGCATACCTCCCCTCGCTCTTCCCTTTTTATTCTTTCTCTTTGCTGTCTGCACTTTCCATGTAAACTCCTTCGGTAATCTATCTTTTAACTTTCCCCATCCCTTCTCCTCTATCCATGTCTCCGACATCACTATTACATCCCATCCCTTGATCCTTTGCCAAAACTCCCTATCCTTATTTCCCACCCCTGCTACATTCCAAAACGCCACCTTCCATACTCCTTCTTGCTCCCCCCTTCCCCTCTCCCCCGTTCCTCTCTCCCCTCTACTTTCTTCTCTCCCGTTTCCTACATTTCCCCCTGCTCGCTCACTACCTCTCCTTCCTTATCTTTTAGCCTTTCTTCTTTTTTTACATTTCCATCCCCGTCCTTCAAAACTTCTTTCTCCTCATCCCATCTCCACCATTTCTCATCTATTCTGATTTTTCCATAACTTATCCGCACTTTCCTCCCTTTCTTTTCTTCTTCCTTCGCCATCTACTCTAACCTCCATCTCATTCTTCTTTCTTTCCATGTCCAGTCCTCCATAATTCTCTCCTTCCTGCCTCTCAACATTTTCTTCTTATCCCAAATCTCCTTTTTTTGTTCTTCATCCTTCAGCTTTACTAAAATCATCTCCCTCCCTCTCTCCAAAACTCCCCCTATCCTTTTTACTCCCTCTATCTCCACTTTCACCCCTATACTAGCAAATACCTCCTCTATCGCTATCCTTCTTCTCCCCTCCTTCACCTCTACCCCTTTAATCAGAACATTTCTCTTCCTTTCCTCCCTCTCCCTTCTTTCCATTCTTCTCTCTATCTCCTTTACCTTATTCCCCATCTATCCATCTCCCTCCCGTCTTAATGCCTTACTCCCTTCTACTTCCCCTATACCGCGCTTTTCTAATTTCTCTATTTTCCTCTTCATCATTTTGATACTCCACCTCAGTTCCTCCCTTTCCTCCAACCATCTTTTTTCCCTCTCGCCGAATTCCCTTCTCAATTCTTCCACCTCCTCTCTCATCATTTTCCCCTGTTCTTTAATTCCTTCTTTAACTTCCTCTTTCATATTCCTTATTTCCTCCTTCCATCCCTTCATACTTCTCATCTCCCTCACTAAATCCTCCATTTCATTCCTCCAACTTTTTATTATTTCCTGCATCTCCCCCTCTTCTCCTAACCTTCCTAACACCGGTTCCTTTAGTACTCCTGTCGTCTTCTTAACGCTTCTGAAAGTCTCCTCTTCCTCTTTCCCTTCCCCTTGATCCCCTCTTTTCCTTTTTAGCATCTCCTCTATGTTCCCGTAACTACCTCTTCTCTATTTCGCCTCTTTCGCGGCTGACTGCGCCATCTTATTCTCTACCGCGCCCTCTATACCAACTCCTGTCGCTGTCACCTGCCTAGTCTCCACTCTCTGTATGCTCTATACTCTTTGACTTAACTGCCACGTTTTCTCACCTCTAAATCTCCCTTTATTTTCCCTTACTCCCTATCTCACTTTCCGCCCTTCTCTTCCCTCACTCTCTCGCACCCTCACTCTCACCCTAGCACACTCTCTGCTCAATCACTCTCCGCTTTCTCACTTTATATGCAGTCCACGCACGCCAGCACCTATGATGCACACTCTTTGCCACCGGAAGCGGAAGTCTAGTGATTTGGTAGTTTATTGCTTAGTTGGTTGAAGAAGACGAGATTTTTAGATTTGTGACGATCCTTGTATGCGGACCACTTTGTGAATGTTCGACACAAAGCAATTTCCCACTCAATGTAACTGATAACCTTTTTTATGAATAATTTTATTAATATCGGGAGATTCTCTGAAATTAAAGTTAAATTTTCATTTATTTCGTGAATTATTTACTCAGTGGATCACATACCACACACACACACACACACACACACACACACACACACACACACACACACACATTCACGCACATAATATATGTACATTAATTAAAATAAAAGATTACAGTAAATGTAAATGGCTTAATGCGAGACACTATCATATTTCTTGTGTGTGATCAATACGTACACATAACGTAATAAGTAACAATTTTTTTTTCAGTATGTCAAGTTTAGAAAAAGAGATGGAAAAAGAATAGGAGGGGAAGAATTAGAAATATCTATGTCAAAAATTGAAAGAAAGGCAGCGATCGCAGAAAATATAAACTTAAAATAAAAAGTAAAAGAATTAGAGAAAAAATTAGAAGTAGCGAAAGCACAGCAGCCACCACCATCACTACCGCCACTGCCACTGTCAACAGCAGAATCTTTACAATCAAAGTCGGAGAAGACAACATCAACATCAAAGTCACTGCAGCCAACATTGGAGGTTTCAGCATCCACATCCAATTTAGAACCATCATCGCTGCTATCAATAAATGATGATCAAAAAATTGTTCACCGTCAAGGAAAAGGTAATTATACATTTCAATTAATAAATGCATTGATCTCATTTACTAACTTATCATTTTCCACTAACCTAATTTATTAACATTCACAATTATAACTAAAACTGAAATAAAGTATCACTTTTATGTTGTCAGTAATCATACAACAACCACCTAGATGGAGGAGAGCGGGACAAAACCGCGGACGAGGCCGCGGACGAGGCCGCGGGCGAGGCAATGGGCGAGGCAATGGGCGCCAAAACGTGTTCTATATTTACTAATTATGTGTGATAGAGCATTTTTTATTACATTTTATTTTTTTTATTTGATAAGAGATTTTTATTTTTTTAATTATATGTATACATACACATATAACATTTCATATATCATATGTAATATTTCCAAGTTAGGAGTATACTTTTCTTTAATATAAGTTTTCTTAATATATAGTAAATTAAATTTATTTTGTTTTCAAAGTTAAGATTATATATTATATATGAAAATAATCATTTATTTTGCGTTATACATTTCCAAGTTGGGAATATACTTTTCTTTAATATAAGTATTCTTAATATATATTGAATTAAATTTGTTTTGTTTTCAAAGTTAGATAAGATTATATATTATGTATTAGGTGTACAACTTTGCTTCCGCCGTTTTTTTTCCGGAATTCGAGGCTTTATTGTAAAAAACTGGTTATACATTTATGATTCAAAGTATTGTCCATCGCTGGCCATTACTTTCCCCCATCTTTCGGGCAGCGTACGAATCCCGCGAAAAAACTGGTCATCTTTTGAAGCGATCCACGAATCGATCCAATTTCTTACTTCTTCATAAGACCGGAAGTGCTGGTCAACCAGGCCGTGTGCCATTGATCGAAACAAGAGATAGTCAGAGGGAGCAACGTCTGGAGAATACGGCGGGTGGGGTAGGACTTCCCATTTCAACGTTTCCAAGTATGTCTTGACCACTTTCGTAACATGGGGTCGAGCATTGTCATGCTGCAAAATCACTTTATCGTGTCTCTCGTTGTATTGCGGCCGTTTGTCTTTTAATGCTCGGCTCGAACGCATTAATTGCGTTCGATAACGATCGCCTGTGATTGTTTCAGTCGGTTTTAACAGCTCATAATACACTACGCCGAGCTGGTCCCACCAAATACAGAGCATGACCTTGGAGCCGTGAATATTCGGTTTGGCCGTCGACGTGGAAGCATGGTCTCCATGATTTTCTGCGCTTGGGGTTATCGTAATGAACCCATTTTTCGTCCCCAGTCACAATGCGATGCAGAAATCTCTTCCGTCTTTGCCTTTCAAGCAACTGTTCACAAGCAAACAAACGCCGTTCAACATCTCTCGGTTTCAACTTGTACGGCACCCAATTGGACACGGAACGATTGGATACTGCACGATTGGACACAGAAATATTTGACACCGCACAATTGGACACACACACACTGCACGATTGGACACCGCACGATTGGACACCGCACGATTAGACACTGGTAATTATGCATAAAGAGGGCACAAGCAGAGGCATAAATTTTAGTTTTAAATCAGAAATAGGTATGGGTTAAGTGATATCTTTCGGAAGTGGAGCCCTCCCGTAGGGGGGGGGGGGCGGAGCATACTGCCTCCACGCATATACTTTTTAATGCGTAGTAAGGTTCCACATAAGTTTACAACTTTCCACTCGAAGCGAGGTTCAACGCAAACCTATGTGTCTAGTTTTTTGATAGTGGAGCCCCCCACCCCCCCGAAGGACGGGCGGAACCCACTGTGTCCAATCGTGCAGTGTTCAATCGTGCGGTGTCCAATCGTGCAGTGTCCAATAACGCGGTGTCCAATCGTGCAGTGTCTAATCGTGCGGTGTCCAATCGTGCAGTGTCCAATCGTGCAGTGTCCAATCGTACAGTGTCCAATCGTGCAGTGTGCGTGTCCAATCGTGCGGTGTCCAATCGTGCAGTGTCCAATCGTGCAGTGTGCGGTGTCCAATCGTGCGGTGTCCAATCGTGCGGTGTCCAATCGTGCGGTGTCCAATCGTGCAGTGTGTGTGTGTCCAATTGTGCGGTGTCAAATAATTCTGTATCCAATCGTGCAGTGTCCAATCGTTCCGTGTCCAATACTACGTGTCCAATCGAGCGGTGTCCAATCGTTCCGTGTCCAAACGGGTGTCACCCGGCCCTAATGACTCTATTTGCTTTCTGCTCAACTTATCTGAAGTGCTCGCTGAATTTCCATCTCACGTCTACCAGGATACCTAGATACTTCATACTGGGCTTAATGTTGACCAAGATGTCACCCACCATTGTTGATCTTGGTAGTTCGACCATACCCCTCGGATGGAAAAACAGCGCCTCCGTTTTATCCGCGGCAATGTCTAGATCTAGACTATTAATACGATTAATTACTCTCGTGACGAAGACGCCAGCTCTCAATCTAGTATGCGTCACATTTAATCCCGTCACGATTAAGAGCGTATCGTCCGCATAGCAGAGGGTGTGACAATTATCCTCTTTATTTGCTAGATCTAACACGCTATCAAACGCCACATTTCAAAGAATCGGCCTGAGCACAGAACCCTGGAGTATTCCGGCCTCCATGGCCCTAGAGTGTTGTTTGCTGTCTCGTCCTACGTACCGAATTACTCTGTCAGAGAGATACGCATCAATAATTCTTCGGATGTATGGAGGAAAACTCTTGCGCCCCAAGACCTTACGCACGACCCTCCAAGGGATACCATTAAACGCGTTCCTAATGTCCAACAATACTGCTATCGCGCAATCACTCCTGTCAACTATGGAAGACACAACAGTCCTCATCCGAAGTAGAGCATCACAGGTCGAACAACCTCTCCGGAATCAAAATTCTCAGAGAAATCGGACTCCAGGTGCTCACCCTGCCACGAGAAAATCCTGTCGGCCAACACGCGTTCAAAAACCTTGACGATTTCGTTAATAAGGCATATAGGTTTGACTTTAGGCAGACCTATTGGCCCCACTTCTTGATTACCAGCTTTTGGAATTAATACCAAATTAACGGAATTCTAAGACACGGGAAACTCGCCTCTCATAAGACAAACATTGAAGAGATGCTTTATCCACTCTAGAATTTCCTCGGTGACCTTCCACATAACGAGACGGAAGCCATCAGGGCCCGGAGTCTTCGTGGACGAAATCGAGACTTTCCTAATTACCCTATCAACTTCAGCTAGAGATATCGCCTAATCATCTGACCAGGCCAGATTTGACCAATCTCTGATCGGATCCGCATACAAATTCCTAGGAAACAGGGAATTCAGCAGATTCTCCAGAGTTTCCGGGTCCAGCAATTCCGTCAAGCTAGGTGACGCCGATCTCAATCTACCCAGAACCAATCTATACGGGAGACCCCAAGGGTCATCGTTGATGGAATCAATGAGCTCCTGCCAAGCTAGAGATTTCAAATTATTAATATCAGTTATTAATATTAATTTCAGTGCGCAGTTTTTTCGCTTATATCTATAATTCACTAATAACTCGTCCAGGATTGCTTGAGGTCGCTTCTTCTTCCTCGCTCTTTGTAGCAGGCGTCTAGCGCGCAGACAGCTGTGTCAAAGGGACGCAGCAGAGTCCTGCCATCAGTAAGCGTTCCGTCTTGGTCTTCGAGGGCCGATCCTACGGGCAGCTGCATCGCATACTTCCTCCATAACCTGATCCAACCAGGCGGAGAGCTTCTCCACATCCTCTTAAATCTCCACATTAGGACCACGCCCCCTCCATATCATGATGGCCAGGAAGAAATCTCTGTCGAATTTCTTCATACTCCATTTACGATGGACAGAGCGATTTGGAGGTAACTCGAGACAGTCCGTATGCAAGCTGAAGACGATATAACGATAATCGGACAGAGATTCCAGGTCCTCTCTAACCCTCCAATTTCTAATTGATCCTATTAAGTCCGGGGATGCCCAAGTAAGATCTATAATCGAACATCCCTATGGACGAATACAGGTTGGAGTCTCACCGGTATTGGCAACCCTAAGGTCCCTTTCTGCTGCCCATCTCATCAATAACCGGCCTCTGCCATTCGTAACATGAAATCCCTATAGATTTGCTTTCGCGTTAAAATCTCCGCCGATAATAATCTATCCATCCTGGATAATAATGTTGCGCCCGCGCGTCGACTTCAATAATACTCGAACACGCGCGACACAACCGGCACTCGCGTACCACGGTGCAAATAAAGAACGCTTATTAAAAAGAACAAGAGGAACTTTAATAACAGCAAGAACACAGAACACAAAGCACAGAACGATAGTCTCGTAATCCGTCAAACCGTCCGCACGGAATCGCATCCGTCGCAAGACCCTCAAGATGGCCGATCTCTCTCAAGATGTCCGCCGTTGTTTTACAACAACCCTTAGCGATGTGTTTGGAGATGATCTCTTAGAGACGGGAGCAACTTCAGGATTAACTACCACAGACGACTCGCAAAGACGAAGTACACAGGGGCGGGCGCAACACTGCCCCCCCTCTCCTCAAGATTGTTGTCCCGACAATCAGTGAACGACGAGTCTATGTAGAATGGGTTGACTGTAGTCCTCTTCTTCCAAAGCGAAGACTCCAGGGTGCCACAATGACTCCTTGCTCTACCCTGAGCTGCTGCTGCAGGTTACCGAGCGTCATTACTTGGCCCCAATCACATGCTTTCCAGGAATTCACAGGATATCGTCATCGAACCCTCTTCATTTTCGTCAACTTCAAGGCACCAAATCAGTTTCTTGCTCTACCTTGAGCTGCTGCCACAAGTTACCGAGCACCAATATTTAGGTCCCAGACGACTCCAACAAATCTTCTCACTGCTTAACTTGTTCTCCGCTCCTCGCCCGACTTGTAGAAATATCCCATGCTGCCGTTTCTCAAGAGGGAAATCTTCGGACAAGAGGGGGGTATCTATGGACCCGACATCCTCAAAAGAGGATTTCTCAAGCCCCTGCCTCGGCATTCGCCCACAGACCCGACGGGAAACCATGGCTCAAAAACCGCGGGTGAGGCAGTCTTCGAAAATAAGATCGCATTCTACTCCAAACCCCGTATGTTCATACCGCAATTTTCCAACCAAACTCTGCATGTTTCATATCGCATGTTCTTCATCGAACTCCTTAAGAAACAAAAGAAAAATCAAACGAGTAACAAGAAATAAATTACATTAAATTGGGCTTTGGATGCAAAACAATCTTTTTCATTAAAGAATCCACTTTCCTGTCTTAATATCAAAACAACAGATATCTGAATGTGTCTCTCATGATGACAGGCCAATCTAGCCAAATGAATTATTTTATTCCTATGTTTCTTAGATTTCCAAATACAATATACCACGTCGTTTAATCTTTTAACTACCTCATAGGGACCTTCCCAATTACTTTGTAATTTGGAAGTTCTTCCTACGATTCTTCGAGGATCGTACAACCAAACCTTCTGTCCAGGTTCAAAATGTATCTGACGAGCTCTAAGATCATAAAACGCCTTTGCCCTTAAAGACTTCATATTAAAACGTTGCCTAACCTCATTATGAACCTTGCTTAATTTCCTTCTCAATTTCGAAACATATTTCTCTTCTGATAAATTTCCTTCCTTCCCTGGAGGACTACCACGAAGAAGATCTAAAGGTAATTTCAAATCCCGACCGAAACACAACTCAGCAGGAGAAATCCCCGTAGTTTCATGTCTAGCAGACCTATACGCCAACAGACTAATTCTTATCCATCCCTATCTATCCCAATCCCGTTGATTATATGAAACAAATTTTGCTAAATAATTTATTATTGACTGATGTTGCCGTTCGACTAAACCATTAGATTGGGGATGAAATGGAGTTGTCCTTGTTTTCTCAATTCTTAAGAAATGTGATAATTCCCGAAATATCCGCGAATCGAAATTCCTTCCCTGATCTGTATGTACTTCTGAAGGCACACCGTATCTTGAAATTACCTGATCCACAAAAGTTTCTGCAATAGTTTTTGCCCTAACGTTTTTCAATGGGAACGCTTCTACCCTTTTAGAAAAACAATCCGAAATGACCAACAAATATTTATTTCCTAACAAAGATGTTGGAAATGGACCTAAAATGTCCATTTGCACCCTTTCAAATGGAAATCCGGAATTATAAATTCGCATCTCAGATCTCCCCTTATTAGAAGGACCCTTCTTGGCTATGCATATTTTACAAGATCTACACCAATCTTCAACATCCTGCTTACAAGTGGCCCAATAAAATCTTTTTTGAATTTTCCTTAAAGTCTTGTTTACTCCAAAATGACCTCCTGAAGGAGAATCGTGAGCTTCCTCTAAGACTTCCTTAATCCTCTTCTGTGGAACTATCATCTGAAAAACACAAGTTTGCAAATTTGGGGATTCCCATTTCCTAAACAAAACACCATTTTTCAACTCCAAAGAATCCCATTGTGACCAATAAGCTTTTGTGGAAGAATTTTCCGAAACGGTTTCTTCCCAAGAAGAATGCTGACCTTTCTCCTTTCCATGAAGAATCTTTACAACTGCCGGATCCTCTAATTGATCTTTTCTCCAATTTTCATGATTATCTTCCTCAAAAATTATCCTTCTAACCAATTCTTCTTTCTTAGCATCTATTTTATTGCAATAATTGCAATTGGTCTCTTCACAAGGACGCCTCGATAAACCATCGGCGTTTCCGTGAAATTTCCCATTTTCAATGAACAATTTCAAAATTATATTGTTGAATCCGTTCTAACCAACGCGCCATTTGCCCTTCCAAATTTCTGAATGACATTAACCAACGTAAAGAAACATGATCGGTTCTAACTACGAATTTACATCCGTATAAATAGTGGTGAAACGATTTCATTGATTCTAAAACAGCTAATAACTCCCGACGCGTAACACAATAATTCCTCTCAGATTTATTCCACACACGACTAAAATAAGCTATTACCTTTTCTGCCCCATCCTGAACCTGAGATAACACCGCACCGATCCCATGATTAGATGCATCAGTATCAAGAATAAATTGACCCTTATCCTTCGGAAAAGATAAAATAGGAGAAGACACTAAACGTTTCTTTAATTCCCCAAAAGCTGTCTCGCACTGTTCAGTCCATACAAATTTTGCCAAATTTTCAGTCAATTAAAACAATGGCTTCGCTATCAACGAAAATCCCTTCACGAATTTCCTATAATAAGAACAGAAACCTAAGAAGCTACGAACCTGCTTCTTAGTACGAGGAACTGGCCAATTCTTAACAGTGGAAATCTTTTCAGGGTCTGTTGTAACATCCTGCTGAGAGACTACATGCCCCAAATATTTAATCTCCCGCTTAAAGAACGAACATTTCTTTGGATTCAACTTTAAATTAGCCGAACGTAATCGCAAGAAGACTTGTTTGAAACGATCAAGCATATCTTCGAAACTTTTACCAAAAATAATAACATCATCCAAATGTACTATGTACTATATACATATATATAGGGTGTCCCATAATTCGCGGATCACCCGCCATGTGCAGGTAGAGCACATGAAACCAAGAAGAAAAGTCCTTTACCATTTTGCGATTTTCGTAATAATTATTAAGAAATTAATTTAAAAAGATGGGCCAATCCATGCCTTACACAAGCGCGCGGCGAGAAGAGACTTCCTACTCAGGCGTTGCTAGGTGCGCGGCGAAGCGGTGGGAGAGGCGCTGTATACGGCTATGTACGAGCGAACGCTGAAGCCACGCATCTCGAACTATTCTCTCTCTCTCCCTCTCTCTCTCTCTCACTCTCTCTTTCTCTTTCTCGCGCGCACGGTATAGGAAGCAGAGATTTTTGCCCAACTCTGATAGGAAGTATTATGCTATCGTTTCCACACCACCTTGCGGTAGATAACACAGTGCATTTTTTTAAAGTGGTATCCCCAATAGGTCTAATCCACTCTCATATTTTAATGTAAAAATTGTTCGAAGTGCCTTCCTCGTTCTCGTAAACAGAGTTCGGCTCTTCGAGTAATATTGCGCGTCGCGCGATACGCCATTTTCGGCGTGATGGTATTAAAAGCTGCGAGAATTGCTTCTCGTACTTCAGCTTCTGTACCATCACGCCTGTGTTCGACTAAATTTTTTATGTGACCCCATACAAAATAATATAATACATTAAAGTCTGGCGATCGCGCCGGCCAAATGATTGGGCCACCTCGACCCATCCATCTGTCCGGATAATGCGCGTTTAAATATTCGCGAACCCGGCGAGCGAAATGCGCAGGAGCCCCGTCATGTTGGAAGATGAGTTGATTTCTTACATTAAGAGGAACATCTTTGAGGAGAATGGGTAACTCGTTTTGAAGGAAGTTTAGATATATTTCCCCATTTAAATGTGGCGGTAGAAAATAAGGACCAATCTGAAAATCACGAAAGAAAATGATACATTAAAGCTGCGAAAGAAAATTCCTTGATTTACTAAAATTTACTACTTACGACTCGGTTCGCTGTTATTCCTGCCCATACATTTATCGCCCATCGATATTGGAGCGAGCATTCCCGAACGGCGTACGGATTGTCTTCCGCCCAATATAAATAATTACGACTATTAAATACGCCATTCGGGGTGAAAGTTGCTTCATCCGTCCATAAAATTCGGTCGGGGAAAAAATCGTTTTGCGGCTTATCTTTATGCGGAACGATTCTCTAGTTCGCGCGTTGATCATGTAATTTTATATCTTTGTACTCAGTCGCAATCACACGCACTCGATACCGAAAAACATCTTGATCGGCGAATATTAAAAATTGACCACGTTGAGATTGACCACGTTGCGATTGACCACGTTGCGATTGACCACGTTGATATTGACCACGGTCCCGATTGACCACAGTCCCGATTGACCACGTTGATATTTACCACGGTTCCGATTGACCACTGTCCCGATTGACCACTGTCCCGATTGACCACGGTCCCGATTGACCACGTTGACATTGACCACGGTCCCGATTGACCACGTTGATATTGACCACGTTAATATTGACCACGTTAATATTGATCACGGTCCCGATTGACCACGGATCAATACATGTCGTTACTAGGGCATGTACTTTGCAAGTTGTAAAGCGAGGTCCATTGTGTCTGATTGGCAGAGGGGGTGCGGAAGGGCGGGCCGAAGGCTCCTCTTGCACCCCCCCCGCATGTGTGTGTGTGTGTGTGTGTGTGTGTGTGTGTGTATGTGTGTGTTACATGGTTCTTCAATCGGGGCCGTTGTCAATATAAACGTGATTAATCGGGACCGTGGTCAACATTAACGTGGTCAATATCAACGTGATCAATCGGGACCGTTGTCAATATCAACGTGGTCAATATCAACGTGGTCAATCTCAACGTGGTCAATCGGGATCGTGGTCAATATCAACGTGGTCAATCTCAACGTGGTCAATCGGGACCATGGTCAATATCAACGTGGTCAATCTCAACGTGGTCAATTTCAACGTAGTCAATCGGGACCGTGGTAACAATAACATGTTACTTACGTGTTACATTAACGTTATATAACTGAATTTATATGAGTAGGAATTTGCTACTAACGTGTATATGTATAACTTAGTATATTTGTGTTATATTTCGTTTCATTATGACAATATAACAGTTATATACTTGTGTTTGCTGGGATACTACCATTAATTATCAAATAAGAATACTTATGTAGCCAAGACTTAATATAATATAAACAATAACTGTAAATATTTCTAATTTAAAAATTTCTCTTTTGCCATACTCTACTTTACCTTTACATTATATTACTTTACCTTGTTTTGCCTTACCTTACTTTACCTTTTCTTACCTTTCCTTGCTTTGCCAGATAATACAAAGTAACAATATAATAAAACTATGATATGAATAGCGAATGTGAAGCGCGGCTCACAAATATTAAATCAATTATTTATTAACCCAATAAGAAATAAATGTCGAATCATTGTCGAATTGATGTCTACTCGATGCAGTTTACATCGATTAGATGTCAATTCGATATCAATTCGACATTCATTTCTCACTGGATAATTCGTCTCAATATTATTTTTATGATATTACAAAACGAAATTGATACATCAGGAAGTGGAATATTATAATAATAATAAACATGTAACATGTATGTATAATTAATATTTATAATTAATATCATTAACACTTTTATACACTTTGTAACATACATATTGTAATATAAACATAATCATGTATACATCAATTATCATATAAAGCTTTAAGTACTTATTTTATTAATACTGAAAATCTATATAATTGCATGCATCGGCTAAAATCAGAAATCGAATAAAATCATAAAAAAGCTTACAACATTGATTTATAACACATATCTTAATTATATACATACATATGTAATAATTTATATATTAAAAATAAGAAACGAAAAATGAAAAATACACTTTTTAATTACTAGCAGATAATCTTGTTAGATGGTAAATCAGAAGTTTCATCTTTAGAAAGACATCTTTTTATAATAGGTTTTGAACCTTGCAATAATTGTGCTAATGATAAAATTTGATCTCCTATTGATTTAATATCAGATATTTTTTACACATCAAGATAAAAGATGTCATCTGTAAAACAAATTCATATTGTCAATAAAAAGATGATACAATAATATTCTATTACAAAATTAAAAGATTTTAAAAATGATTTACTTGAAATTTTTACATATCTTTTTATTTCCACAAATTCTCTCTTCTCGAAATCATTATTAGCTTCGTAACCAGAAATTCGAATTTCTAATTTGTAATAACCATCTGTAATGGATCCAGTACCAATACTTTTAAAATTGTTTCAGAAAGCATTAATCCTTGTTTTAATAAATCCTCGTACAACTGAAAAATATTTTATTTAAAAGTATTTATATTAAGAAAATATAATAGAAGAGAACGGGAGCGTCCCGTTTGACCACGTTGATATTGACGTGGTCAATATCAACGTGGTCAATAGGGTCCGTGGTCAATTTGAACCGTGGTCAATCGGGACCGTGGTCAGTTGGAAACGTGGTAAATATCAACGTGGTCAATCGGGACTGTGGTCGACCAGGACAGTGGTCAATCGGGACCGTAGTCAATATCAACGTGGTCAATATCAACGTGGTCAATCGCAACGTGGTCAATCTCAACGTGGTCAATTGGGACCGTGGTCAATATTAACGTGGTCAAACGGGTGCCACTCGAAGAGAACATATACATAAATATAAGAACGTACTATATATATAACACACATATGTACACACACGCACACGCACACGCACGCACACACACACACACACGCACACGCACACGCACACGCACACGCACGCACACACACACACACACACACACACACGCGCGCGCGCGCGCACGCACGCACGCACGCACACACGCACGCACACACGCACACAATATTAATCATATATAATTCAGAATCATGAAGAAAATTTAGACGCAAAAGAAAAAAACATTAATAATAAAATTACTTACAAACACATGAATTCAAGCAATCCGAAAGATTTGATAGTTCTATCAATTTGGGTTGAACTGCGTGAATTATCTTTTTAAGGTCAAAAAAACCCAAATTATTAATAATAGTATTTGAACGAATGAAAAGTTCGTATGGAAAGTTCCTTGATTAAACTCCGGTAATTTTGTTTTTTTAGCTTTGGCTTCATCAACATGAATAATCTGTAATGTACATAAAATAATATTAGATTAAAATAACATGTATAATTATTATTATTATTGTATATTAGGTTAAATAAGAATAAAAAGTATATTTATGTGTATTCAAACTAAATAATAATTCAAAGTAAATAATAATATATAAATATTAATAGCTGCGTTAAAGATAAATAAGATTTTCTTAAAAATTATTAATTACTCGATTTGGTTTTATGTGATGCTGAATCCGCTCGATTTCAGCATTCCATACCACTACTTGAATGCGGTGACGACTATTATTGTTTAAATTAAATTTTAGCAATCGATAATGTTGGGCTTTGCCAACAATTTTTGGACCTTTAATCTCATTAATGAAACCAATACTCTCTCTAAAAAAATTTTTAATTTAAAAATTATCGTCTTTTTACTTTTCAGAATATTAAGGAATTTAAATGTGCGTGCGTGCAAGCGTGCGTGTGTATATATATAGTATACAGGGTGTGCCGCAACGTGATGTCCACACTGAAACTGTGTATTTTTTGTGTCATTCTAAGTCAAAAAGTCTTAATACACATATACCCTAAAGTCGCTTGTTTCGAAGTTATAGCGAAAAATGCAAAAGTAGTTATTTCTCACACTAATGCGAGAAAAGCATCTTTATGACTTACCTTACCGCACTAGTAGTGCGGAAATAACAGGCATTACAAAGAATATTGTATGTATGGCATGTGCGGAAGACAACGAACTACGTCGCGCATGAAGTTGCCGCATGAGCTGAAGCGAATGCGGCAACTTCATACTCGACATAATTCATTGTCTTCCACACTTACCACACAAGATAATATTAATAAATTGACTGTGGTTTTAAATGAAAACATCGCATAAACATAGCTTAGAAATTTCTCTTACCTACCAATCATCAATTGGCCTGCAAGATCTCCCGATCTATCTCTTCTGGATTATTTTTTGTGGGGGCACATGAAATCTCTAGTCTATGCGGATAAGCCAATCAATCGGCAGCAGTTATTAAATAAAATAACAGACGCTTGTAATAATATACGTAACGATGCGGAACTTCTTTTGCGTTCTACAACATCAATAATTCAAAGAGCAGAAGTGTGTGTAGACCAAAATGGTGGTCACTTTGAATAATTTATAAAGTAGTTTATAAAGTAAATTATTGTTTAATTATCGTTTAATTGTTGTTTAATTATCAATAAATAATATTATCTTTAATAAATAATATTGTTCTTATTTTATGCAATTTTGTTTTTTCGCTATAACTTTGAAACAATCGACTTTAGGGCATATGTGTATTAAGACTTTTTGACTTAGAATGACAAAAAGAATACACAGTTTCAGTGTGGACATCAAGTTGCGGGACACCTTGTATATGTGGTCTCAGACACCCTGTATATACAGGGTGTATCTGAAATGATGCATTAAACTTTAGGAGCATATTCTAGAGGTCAAAATAAGACTTTTTTTTCTATGAACATGCGTCCGCAAATGAACCCTCCTCCGAGTTAGAGGCCCCTAAAGTTTGGGGAAAGAATTAAAACTTGACTGTATTTCAGAAAAAGAAATTATATCGCCGAATAACCGCAGTCAAATTGAAAGCAGAAAATGTCCGTACTTCAGCCGTAAGTTCTTAACAATGAATTTCACACATTTTAGCTCGGAGGGGGGTTCATTTGCGGACCCATGTTCATAAGAAGAAAAAGTCTTATTTTGATCTCTGGAATACGCTCCTAAAGTTTAGTGCATTATTTCAGATACACCATGTATATATTGTATAGAGTGGCCTTCACTTGGACACAGTATAATTGGACACAGTGCAAATGGACACGTTGCAAATGGACACGAAACTTTGCACACGGTTCAATTGGACACAGTGCATTTGGACACAATAATTTTGGACACAGTAACTTTTGGACACAGAAGAAAATTCATTTGGACACCGTTCAGTAGCACACCGGTCAGTCGCACACCGTTCAGTTGCACACCGTTCAGTTGCACACATAAAAATGCACACCGTTCAGTTGGACACATAAAAATGCACACCGTTCAGTTGCACACCGGTCAGTTGCAGACCGTCCAGTTGCACACCGTTCAGTTGCACACCGCTCAATTGCACACCGCTCAGTTGCATACCGTTCAGTTGCACACTGCTCAATTGCACACCGCTCAATTGCACACCGGTCAGTTGCACACCGTTCAATTGCACACCGCTCAATCAGTGATGCCAGAATTGAGACGCGAGCAACATGCAACCGAGGTGGAGGGGATAACACACACAAGCGCAAACAGCGTACGTGTGAGCTCGGCGCTTCGGCTAGCTTCGGATAACAGAAGAGGACAGATGTACTGTTGTCTCTCTCCTTCCTACGGAGCCGGCAACGATACGGGCGACGGGCGACGAGCGACGGGCGACGGGCGATGTTGTTCGTTTCTCGATTCTTGATGCATGACAGCGTTAAATGTTCTTTTTACAGCCTATTAATGTGTTATATATTAAATGTTTTCTTTCAACCTTCTTCTTTAATATGTTTTAAATTAAATGATTTTTTACGTTTTTGATAATATATATTTATATCAGAGTTATAAGAGAGAATGCATTATTATATTAAGACAATACTCTGCTTTAATTTTTTTTTTTTGAATTTATGTCTACTGCATATAAAAGTATTCGAGTAAAATACTCGAAGGTTGAACATTATATTAAACATTTCATATTCTACATACCGAGAAAAAAAATAATTTAATAGTAAAAAATTTTATTTTATTCGAGAAAACTATTTATTCGGTGAATTCTAATAACTTTTTGTTTATTGTAAAATCTTTAAGTTTCTTAAGTATAATATATTTATTTAGTAAATATAATAAATATTAAATATATTTTTCTTATCAAAAACAATATCTAGATTATTAAAAAATATTATTTAAATGAAAAGAAATTATACAAAGATAAAAAATGAATATTGTTAGAACAAATCAAATAATTTTTGTTAATAATATACTGAAAGAATAAAAATATATATATTATGCCAGCACTTTTATATATTTAAATAAAAAAATATGTATTAATTAAAGCAGTATTGTTTTAATGTAATAATGTATTTTCTTATTACTCTGGTATAAATATATAGTATCAAAAGGTTGTAAATATATTTTTAAATTGGAGAAATAATATTTGCAATTGTAAATATATATTTACAAAGCATTGGGGTTTAACTTAATAAAATAAATAATAAATTTTGGAAATAGTAACAAATTTCATTTATACAACTCGACATATATAATTTATATGAGAATTAAACTCTTACTTTTTGTGCTTCAAACAAACAGTTTACAAATATTTATCGTGCTGAATTCAATCAGTTTAATATTCTGAATCTTGTGTTGGGCTTATATCAGATATAATCAGAAATTAAACTGATTGAACACTACTACGCTTTAAATCTTATATTACTAGCCAAACCTTGCAGACTTTATATTCATTTGTAAAAATGCGAGAAAATACATCATCTAACGAAGAAATTAGTAAATCGCTCACATATTTAAATGAAATAAATTGATTTTTAATAACAAAAAATCTAATTGTCTAAAATACATATTTGATTAAATATTATATATTGATTAGTATTATGTATTTAGGATGGCTTTACATAATGAATGGTGCTTTTCCACACCACCCATGGGGTATCACCAATGGCGCGTTCGGTTTTTTTAAGTGGACCTTCGCCTGGAACCCTATTATATCATTGTATGTTATATATTATATTGTATCTTTCATTTACAAGTGTGATGTTTTTTATAGACAAGATATTTTTTACACACTTGTTTTTTAAAAATGTGATGTCTTTTACAGACAAGATATTTTTTACACACTTGTTTTTTACAAGTGTGATGTCTTTTACAGACAAGATATTTTTTACACACTTGTATTTTAAAAATGTGATGTTTTTTACAGACAAGATATATATTACATACTTGTTTTTTACAAGTGTGATGTCTTTTAAAGACAAGATACTTTTTATTTTATTTTCAACATTATTATTACATATCATTAACCGATGACGGATCAGCAATGTCATCAATGTCAGCAGCATATAATGTAAGACTGTTCATTTTCTTAGGACAAGTAGAATATAATTTTTCCGATGACATGAGAGATAAATGCTTTTCATTAATCTCCATGTCTAGAACAGTTTGTTTTTTCGTTTTTAGTGCTGATTTTAATACACAAATAGCATTTATACACGCGGGCGAAGGTTTATTTCGTTTTTTTGTTTTTATATCAGATAGAAAAGAAAACATTCTTTCTGGGTCAGCATTTGAATTTGGAAGTGTTCTTATAGCATTCAAAAGAGATTTCAGGTTGGGATATTTACGTTTTAAAATTTCTTTCCACATCTCATCAAAGTTTAATTTATAAAAATGTTCTTTTTCTGCTATTGTAAAATCGAGATGTAAAGCATGCCACTCTTTTTTCTATCTGATATAAAAACAAAAAAACGAGATAAACTTTCGCCCGCGTGTATAAATGCTATTCGTGTATTAAAATCAGCACTAAAAACGAAAAAACAAACTGTTCTAGACATGGAGATTAATGAAAAGCATTTATCTCTCATGTCATCGGAAAAATTATATTCTACTTGTCCTAAGAAAATGAACAGTCTTACATTATATGCTGCTGACATTGATGACATTGCTGATCCGTCATCGGTTAATGATATGTAATAATAATGTTGAAAATAAAATAAAAAGTATCTTGTCTTTAAAAGACATCACACTTGTAAAAAACAAGTATGTAATATATATCTTGTCTGTAAAAAACATCACATTTTTAAAATACAAGTGTGTAAAAAATATCTTGTCTGTAAAAGACATCACACTTGTAAAAAACAAGTGTGTAAAAAATATCTTGTCTGTAAAAGACATCACATTTTTAAAAAACAAGTGTGTAAAAAATATCTTGTCTATAAAAGACATCACACTTGTAAATGAAAGATACAATATAATATATAACATACAGTGGTATAATAGGGTTCCAGGCGAAGGTCCACTTAAAAAAACCGAACGCGCCATTGGTGATACCCCATGGGTGGTGTGGAAAAGCACCATTCATTATGTAAAGCCATCCTAAATACATAATACTAATCAATATATAATATTTAATCAAATATGTATTTCAGACAATTTGATTTTTTGTTATTAAAAATCCATTCATTTCATTTAAATATGTGAGCGATTTACTAATTTCTTCGTTAGATGATGTATTTTCTCGCATTCTTACAAATGGATATAAAGTTTGGCTAGTAATATAAGATTTAAAGCGTACTGGTGTTCAATCAGTTTAATTTCTGATTATATCTGATATAAGCTCAACACAAGATTCAGAATATTAAACTGATTGAATTGAGCACGATAAATATTTGTAAACTGTTTGTTTGAAGCACAAAAAGTAAGAGTCTAATTCTCATATAAATTATATATCTCGAGTTGTATAAACGAAATTTGTAACTATTTCCAAAATTTATTATTTATTTTATTGAGTTAAATCCCAATGCTTTGTAAATATATTTACAATTGCAAATATTATTTCTCCAATTTAGAAATGTCTTTACAGCCTTTTGATACTATATATTTATACCAGAGTTATAAGAAAATACATTATTACATTAAAACAATACTGCTTTAATTAATACATATTTTTTTATTTAAATATATAAAAACCCAGACAGCACAAAACGTCCTCAGGATCATCCTGAATATGTCCAGGATGGTTCAGGATATTTGTAGGATGTTTTAAGATATTATTATAAATATATTTTATGACAATTTAATATGCATACATGATTACTTTCGGTTATGTAGGCTATTTAATATAATTTAGAAATTTTAAGTATTGTAATAAGTATTAATGTCCTATAAATGTCCCCTGGATAACCCCTGGATGTCTGTAGGATATCTGCCCTGTCTGTTATATTGAATGTCCTTTGGATTTCCAGAGGACATATACATGTGCAATTAATTGTTAACATTAATTTCGTTTAATATTAATAATTGAATTTGATACGCACATTTTCATATATTCAAAATTATTATTTATTTAATATTTCATGAGAAATGTTACTATGCGCAACATTCCAAAAACTTTACAAAAAATAGTATTCAACCGCTAGTTCGTTTGTTTACCGCTATGCGACGCGCGAACTCGTATTTGAGATTTGGTCATGAGAATTATATAAAGCTTGCAAAGAGCAACTAACAGGAAATTAAAAATATAATTATTTTTTATCAGTTCAATTTCTGATGCAATCCCAACATAGAGAATTCAGATATTGGATTGTTTCGAAAATATTACACGACTCAAACCTGGAAGCCAAACCTAAAATATTCATGTACAGCACGAAAACCTCAAATATTAAAGAACGTGAACTATTTTTAGTATTAGATTTTTAGTATTAGCAGTAAATAACAGAACGCAATCTTAATTTATATTTAAATTTTAGAATTTGTTCCTTTTAACGTATGAAAAATATCCCTAACATATCCTATAGAAATCCTTAAGATGTTCCACAGGATCTCCCTGGATTCTCCAGAGGCTAGTGTACGGCTATCATTTACTCTTCCTCAGGACATCCAGAGGAGATCCGAGGATTAAAATAGGATATCCTCAGGATATCCTACATGTATGTCCTGGATGCCCTTTGGACGTCCTAAGGACATCCTTGTGCTGTCTGGGAATGCTGGCATAATATATATATATATATATATATATATATATATATATATATATATATATATTTATTCTTTCAGTATATTATTAACAAAAATTATTTGATTTGTTCTAGCAATATCCATTTTTTATCTTTGTATAATTTCTTTTCATTTAAATAATATTTTTAAATAATCTAGATGTTGTTTTTGATAAGAAAAATATATTTAATATTTATTATATTTACAAAATAAATATATTTTACTTAAGAAACTTAAAGATTTAAATATAAACAAAAACGTTATTAAAATTCACCGAATAAATAGTTTTCTCGAATAAAATAAAATTTTTTACTATCAAATTATTTTTTTTCTCAGTATGTAGAATATGAAATGTTTAATATAATGTTCAATATTCGAGTATTTTACTCGAATACTTTTATATGCAGTATACCTAAACAAAAAAAAATTTAATTAAAGCAATATTGTTTTAATGTAATAATGAATTTTCTCTTATAACTCTAATATAAATATATAATATCGAAAGCGTGAGAAATCATTTAATATATAATGTAAGAAGGAAAGTTGAAAAAAACATTTATTATATGACATGAAAAGGCTGTAAAAAAAAACATTTAACGCTCATGTATATCAAGAATCAAGAAGCGAGCAACATCACCCGTCGCTGTCGCTCGTACGCCCGTCGCTATATTTGCCGGCTCGATAGGAAGAAGAGAGACAGAAAACAGTATATCTGTCCTCTTCTGCTATCCGAAGCTAGCCGAAGCACCGAGCTCACACGTACGCGGTTTGCGCTTGTGTGTGTTATCCCCTCCACCTCGGTTGCATGTTGCTCGCGTCTCAATTCTGGCATCACTGCGCTCAATTGCACACACACACACACACACGGAGGGTGCAAGGGGGGCCTTTGGCCCCCCTCCCGCACCCACCCCGCCGGTAGCCAGGGTGGACCTCGCTTTACAATTACGGTGGGCAAATTAACGGTGTGCAACTGAACGGTGTGCAACTGAACGGTGTGCAACTGAACGGTGTGCACCTGAGCGGTGTGCAACTGAACGGTGTGCATTTTTATGTGTGCAACTGAACGGTGTGCAACTGAACGGTGTGCGATTGACCGGTGTGCTACTGAACGGTGTCCAAATGATTTTTCTTCTGTGTCCAAAATTATTGTGTCCAAATGCACTGTATCCAATTGAGCCGTATGCAAAGTTTCGTGTCCATTTGCACCGTGTGCAATTGTACTGTGTCCAAGTGCACCGCTCCCATTGTATACAGAGTGTCTCGCCAAAAGTGGCCACCCCCTTTTGTCTTTTAAACTAAAAGAGATAGACCATAACAAATGTATATCAAATTAAATGGTTCAAACTGAACTCTATTGTGAGCATAATGGTTGCTTCCAAAGCTATCTGTGTTAACGAACGGAGAGGTATGCATAATTCTTTTATAATAATGTGAATATTCCGATTTAATAAAAGTTGTAGCATTGTTTGAAACGAATACAACGATGTATGATATAATGTAAATATTTTACATACTATACGAGTTTTATCGACTTGAAATATCGCGGGCGACGTCTACCTTTTCATTTTCTGCCCTGCATTACGGCCAACTTCTGACTCGTGCATTAGAGATTGACCATAGACTTATGTAGATAGATTGCGCGTTCATATGCGGCAGCTGAAGACAACATCTAAAGGACAGAGATATGCATGGCCTGTCGCTCTTTCCGTCACACGCATCGCTGGGTAGGGGCTGATAGGCGGGTCAATATAAAATAAGTAGAGTTGTGCAAATTAGAAACTTGCACATTGCTTCCTCATCATTTTATCTTACAAAGCTTAAGCTGCCTTAAGCATGCGGTTTTTTCAATTTTTGCTTCCTTATAGAGGAAGCTTTGTGAGCGAAATAAAAATTAAAATGATTTCTTTCACCGATCCTCACTAAATTCAATATCAAACATCCTTTAATAATACTCTATTCATGTAAAAAAATTTAATCCGACATCTCAAATTTTCTGAAAGTTACAGCGTGTACAGACATTTCACAAAAAATTCAAAATTTTGTAAAAAATGAACTCTTCCACCGATACTCACCAAATTCACTAGCAACCATCCTTTAATAATACTTTATCCATGTAAAATTTGTTAAAAATACCGGCACGGCTAGGTTACGGATCTAATTTGGAAAACATGCCAAAAGCACCACTGAACCACTTTTGAAACCACTTTTGAAACACTTGTTTTAATTATTCGAAAGTGAGGTAACTTATTTTCATATTTAGCTCTATTTTGAATTATTTTTAAATAATTGTTTTAAATTGAATTATCAACCAAACTTAACACACCTCATTTTTTTCAAAGTCTATAGATTAAGAAAAATCAGTTCATTGAAACTTAGTTTCCTCAAACGCTATTGTTTTATCTAATATATTAATTGACATATTAAAAATTTAAAAAAAAAGTTCTATTTCATAATTTTACTAATTTTACAAATTTATACAGGAAATTAAATCTCTTTTTTTCATTATAAGTAAAACTAGGTGTTTCGATCGTTTTAGTGTCTCTAACATATAGAACACTTTTCTAATTCTAAAAATAATCTAAATCTACTAAATTATAAATTTAAAAATATTTTAAAAAAACGATTAAGTTTTGAATCTGCGCTTAACGATAAATCGTATAACATCATATATCATATATTATGAACTGTAACCGTTATTTCTTATTAAATTATTTAAATAATAATTATTTATTCGGCGGGCGGTTCTCGGTGCCCACGGCACACCTTCGGCGCGTATCGCGAATATCGGCCCCGATATCCCAAAAAAGTCCGTATATCACAAAAAAAAACGAGTTGGGCGCCAGGTACGGCAGGCCACACCACGTAAGACGACAGCAAACACAAGAAAAATTAGCGGAACCGATAATTAACGCGACGGCAGACTGCGCGGCTAGGCAGTATTCCCATAGGGTAGAGGGGGTGGCTCGGGGAACGGGAGAAAGCAGAGAATCGAGAACACGGGAGTGTTACGTCCAGACTCAAATAAAGAAAGAGTCAGCGGGAGGGCGTAACCTACTTACCTCTAGACAAACGCTAGACGATGCGTGTCCTAGAGTTGAACGAACAGACCAGGGCCCCAGATAGGTCAACGACCGGAAAGGTCGCTCTTACTCTATCGAAAGGCCGTTCGCTCGGTGGTCCCTTTTCTGGTAAAGGAACTGAATTCTTATTACCCGGGACGGGACCTTGTGCGATTTCGTGCAACAGGAAGGAGGTCGGGTTAATAAATTGCTCGAATTTTAAAATCTAACTTTACATTTATTCAAAGAAATAAAACGAATAATTTTAAAAGATACAATTTAATAATGAATCATCTGATTCATTTTTATAGACTGTTATTGTAAAATAACTTGCTTAAAATCTAATATGTTTGTGTGTAAATGTGTGTGTGGATGAAAATTGTGTTCTCGCGGGTGTTACAAAAATACGGAGGACATCAACCGGAATTAAACGGGGAACTAAAATTTAAACTCCGGTTGGTAATTTACAATAATATGTTTTAGAAAAATTATTTACAATAGATGTGTGAGGGTTGGACGGTAGAGGGAGAGAAGAGAGGAAAAAAAAACAAAAAGGGGGAAGGATTATTAAAGGTCTTGGAATTGCACGGTGGAGGGGGAAGGGAACTTCACCCAATAAACCTCGATAGGGACGGCTAATGGAAAAGGGCAACCCGGGCCAAAAAATGGAATTATGGAACCGGGGGGACTGGTATGGAGGATATGGTAGAATTGATCGAGGTCTACTATATCTGGACCGACACAGTAATCCTCGTCTGTAAGAGGGACAGGAAAAGGGGGAAATTGATTCAGGAGATACCTGTACCAGGCTTCCCTGTCCTGGTCTTCGAAAAGGGACCCCGACTCTCCTTCGGGATCGGAAGATTCCGGTTTAAAATCTTCCGGTTCCTCTTTGAGGTCCGGTAACTCCTGTACGAAGTCCTGGAGGGCTTCTTCGAAAACGCGCGACTCTTCTGAGAGATCGGGCGTTTCGAGGTCTGAAGGGGGAGGGGGAGTAGGAAGTCTCGAGGGTTGAGGTTCGAGAGCAGGTGAGCGAGAACGCTCGGAGGAGGAGACGGGAAGACAAGAAGGAGGTGAAAAATCAACGTAAAGTGTTACAAGCTAATAAATCTAAAAATATTCGTCAAATCAAAAAATTGTTTATGAGAAAGTTTCATTTTTTCGAGGGGCCTTTCTAACTACGTAAACATAAATTTGTCCCCGCTCCTCTTCTAAAGGGGGCGGGGGGTAACTATAAAATTTTAAATGGAACCCCCAATTTTTTATTGCACATTCTTGTAGCTTATCTTGAAAGCTTTTCAAAACACTACAATAAATTATTTTATTATTAAATACTTTTTTAGTTATTTTATATCTTAATCTGACATATTTTGATATAAAAAATAAAATATCTCGTAAAATATTTAGTTTTCGATAATCTTACCGTAATACTTTTATGTACAAAATAATGAGACAAATCAATTAGTGTAAAAAAAACAAATAATTGTTTAAAAAAATACGTTGTAAATAATTACATACTTTTTCTTAAAAATAATTATTTTTTTCACACTAGTTGATTTGTCTCATTATTTTTTACATAAAAGTATTACGGTAAGATTATCGAAAACTAAATATTTTACGAGATATTTTATTTTTTATATCAAAATATGTCAGATTAAGATATAAAATAACTAAAGAAGTACTTAATGATAAAATACTTTATTATAGTGTTTTGAAAAGCTTTCGAGATAAGCTACAAGAATGTGCAATAAAAATGGGGATTCCATTTAAAATTTTAAAGTTACCCCCCGCCCCCTTTAGAAGGATAGCGGGGGCAATTTTATGTTTACGTAGTTAGAAAGGCCCCTCGAAAACATGAAACTTTCTCATAAACAATTTTTTGATTTGACAAATATTTTTAGAGTTATTAGTTTGTAACACTTTACGTGGACCACCCTGTATATTAATATATATTAGGAAAAAAATAGTATGTGCCCACTCAGCCACGTCTGTTCTAACAGATATTGCCAAGTGCTTGTTACAAATTATTGTCAGCAAAAAGGCTACAAATTTGATACAAGAGTTGTTATTACCGACTAAGCTGGCAGATTGCCGGCAAAAACCAAGCAAAGCTTGCTAACATAACTAGACAGCAAATTGGCGGCAGAAACCGAGCAAAGCTTGCTGACATGACTGACATCAGATTGTCGGCAAAAACTGATCAAGATCAGGAATACGCACACTGAAAAAAGAATTTAGTAGTAAATACTAGGATTTAATAACAGTTACTAAATGATTTGGGTAAATAGTGCTAATTAAATGATTGATAACAATTACAAAAAAAAAATAGTTGGGTGAATACAATATTTAATTCAGAGAATCTAAATTTAATTCACTCAACTTCAAATTTGGTTCCTTCGATGAAACTTTAATAATTGTAAACAAATTTTGATAGTAAAAAGTAAGATATTTAATAAGTATTATCAGATATTTGGTAATTATAACCAAATCGTGATACGAGAATTAAGAAAAATATGGTAACTGTTATTAAATATTTAATTTAAAAGAATAAGCAATTTCGTAATAGTTAATAAACATTTTATTATTAGAGCAACATATTTAATTGAAAAGATGAGCAATTTGTAAGAAATTTATAAGATATTTGATAAATATTATCAGATATTTGGTAATTATAACCAAATCGTGGTACGAGAATTAAGAAAAATATGGTAACTGTTATTAAATATCTAATTTAAAAAAATAAGCAGTTTCGTAATAGTTAATAAACATTTGATTATTAGAGCTACATATTTAATTGAAAATATGAGCAAATTATTTACTATCACTAAATATTTGATCAAAATAAATGAATTATTTGATGATATATATATTTTATATTATAGATTTATTAATATTATTATAGATATATTATATTATATATGTTTATATATATATATATATATATATATATATATATATATATATATATATTATAGATATAATAATATTAATATAGATATATTAAATAAAAAATATTTTTAAAGTGGTAAAATATGAAATAAATTTAAAGACAAGTCAATATTGAAGTATTGAAAAAGATTTATTACAATATTTTTATAATTTATAACAAGTTTTATTACAATATTTTTATATTTTAGAACAAATTTTATTACAATAGTTTTATAATATTTCTTAAACATCGAACATTGAAATAAAATATCGATCTTCGCCTGAAATATGGAAATTGCATGTTTTCACATTACATTCTTTTGAAACATCAACTATGTAAATTTCATATGAACTATTTTCGTGTGGTAGTTCGATTTCGTAAGCTTTACAATGAGTATCTAAACCTAAAGTAGTACACTTTTTATATATAACATAACAAAATTCTCTGTTCTTTAAAATAATACGTTTTATTATCCCAAATGACAAATTATTATCATCGACATTAGAAATTATCACATATTTAGATTTAAATATAACGCTGTTATATCGAATCCATGCAACTTCCATTAAAATGTTATCATCTATGTGGGATACATTTATAAAAATTGATTTGGGACGAGTTGTCGTTAGTGTCTTCCTACGAATGAGTGCTATTAAGTGCGCATCCGAATCACTTGATAATAATCTTATTTCTGGACCTACTTTTAATTATATCGTCAAGTCCTTTTTTACTAAGAAACCTATAACAAGAATGCAATTGTACCTCGAGCGCTAATGTTAATGTTATATTTTTCCTTAACGTTACGATAGACGCATAAGTCTTCGAAATTTTATGAGATCCCTCATATCGAATGGAAGATAAATTTTTAAGAGGTCCCATTTTTCGAATAATTTCTGGATAATGTACCATAAAGTGAAATTTAGGTTTTAGGTAATCATTGAATAATTGTATATACATTTCATGATGGAAAAATTATTAATGATCTAAGGAAGTTTACTTGAGCATCTGATATAATTCTATCTGTTACAATATTAATAATTTCATAAAGTATGAGGTAGAAATCCCAAACTTCATCGTCATAAGGAACTAGATCTCCTATAATAAAAGTTAAGTAACAAATCATTGCAGACATTTCTGCTGCTGTCATTATTACATATCCTCTTTTCACGTAATCAATTTTTATCAATGACATTTTGTTTCCTCTATCAAAATTTGATTGATGATTAAAGTATTTAATTCTTTCATTTAGATGTTCTATTGTGAAAAAATTCTTTGCTAGAAAATACTGAATTATTTTCGCAAGATCATATCTGCAAACACCTTCGAAAAGATCATGCATTATATCGCAAGTTATATTTATCGAACAATCAAAATAAGGAATTTCATTGAATATACATTCCTCTTTTATGCCGTGTGCCAATTTTGCAACATCTTCGCAATAATTTTGAGGAGTACGTAATAAACTTTCGTCTTCGGAAGTTGCAGAACGCGTATTTGTTTTTACAGCACGACAAATCCTACAAAAATAATCACTGGAAAAACTCTCATTGAAACCTAGAAGGCCGTTAAGGCCCAAATTATCACCTAAAAGTGCTATTATGACGAAATAAACAATATGTTCAGAACCGTTTGCATCACGAATAACAATTGCTTTATTACTTAAATATTTCAATTCCTCTATTATATGCCGAAAGCATTTTTCGTTCCCAAAATATGTTCGATCTGATGAATTTATCAGTTGTACTAAAAAAATATTCTCTAATAACGAAGCATATTGCGAAGGCAAAATTGCGATCGAGCCATAAAGTGCTCCTACTTTATAAATCCCTGCTGCAGATCCTAAAGGATTATTCGTTTCGAAATCATCGTAATATAAAAACAACGGTATAAGTGTTTTATTTGAATAATGCTCTGTAATAGATTTCCATATAGTACCATCGCAAATACTTATATATGTCTTATCAATGTATGTTGCAGCAATATTTATTTTAAGAACAGATAATAATTTTTCGTAGAAACCTGGTAATTCTAAAAGAGATTTTAATGTTTCACGCATAGGTATGATTTGACCTTCACATTTTTGAACAGTGAGAACTGTGTTTTGCTCTTTTCTTTTATTACTATATAATTCTCCAATAAAGAATGATTGTGGAGAGATAAAATATTTAGATTTTCGGAGATATTGGAATCTTTTATACTCGCTATTAATATTTTCCAACATGGATATTTTAAAACAATTATCAAAATTATGTAAATCAGAAGGTAACTGCGATTTTAATTTTTGAAGAAAATGTTCAGAAACATTCTGAATTGTATCTTGAAATTCTTCTATAATTTTCTGAACTATCGATCGGGAAATGGGTTTCTGATATAATTGAGCGACAAATTTTAGCACACAATTTTCAATATCGTTAGATGCAATATTTTTTTCAATTTCAAAATTATTTGTATCATTATATGAATTACTTTCTGGTATGTTTTCCCTTTTAAATATTATAGACGTCTGTAATGACGAATCTTGCGATTTCCTATCATTTGTGTCTTGTAATTGATGTATTTGGAATGAACATGAGCCTAAATGCTTTTGTAATGAAAAAAAAGAAGGAAATATTCGATAACATTTAGAATGAATGCATTTATATGTCATCTCAAATGGATGATATGATTTCAAATGTTTTATATATGTTCGAGTATCTCCGGAAATCTTTTTAAAACAAATTCGACAATTCATTTTGCTAGAGCGATCTTTAATGCGATGTTAGTATTAGGAAAACTAATTGTTTTTTATGTTGCAAGAACCAAATAATAAGCTAATAATAAGCTAAATAAAACTACCCAGATAGCCAAGTCTGCCAAAAACAAATTTTATGAAAACTTGCTACAGATTTTGTTGACAAAACGAATGCAAATTTGATACAAGATCTGTTTTATCCGATGATGTCACCACAATGCCAGCAGAAATGTAACAAAATCTGCTGACATAATTTGATAGCAAATTGAAGTCAAAAACCGAGCAAAGCTTGCTGACATGATTGACATTAGATTGTCGGCAGAAACTGAGCAAGATCTGGCGTGCAGAATCTGACGGCAGATTGGCAGCAAAAATTGAACAGAATCTGCAAATTAACTATTATTTAAAATAGTATAGCTCAGTTGCTTACCGCTATGCGGCGCGTTATTCACTATCTATACCCGTATTCAAGTTTTTGTCATGAGTGTATATAAAGTCTGCAAAATGCCGCTAATAATATTGTCATATATCTATTTTTATCAGTTCAATTTTTGACACGATTCCCATACAGGGAATTCGGATATTGAACTGATTTTTAGAAAATCGGACAAATAATTGTTCGATTTTCACTTATTCGGACAATTTCTGTCCGAAAAAATCTTTAATATAATAAATTAAATTATTTAAATTTACCTATATGTTTTAATATATTAATATATGTTATTATTGGACTTGGTTAGAGGGCGTGTGAGTGAGTGTATGCGTGCTGAATGCGTGCTTTAGTTTAAGCTAAATTTATAAGTATAGAGAGTAAGAGAAGCGTTTTTGTAAGGTAAGATATAATAAGTGAATAGGAAGGAAGCTGGGTGAAGGAAGGCAGGTGTAGGGGAACAATAGTTTGGTCGTAATAGGGCAGGAAAGGGAACGACAAAGGATTGAGGTTAGAATGTCGAAAGTGCCAATGTATAAGAAGGAAGGTACGGCAAGAGTCGGTAAGGAAGGTATTTGCAAGAATGGAAACCCATTGGAGGATGGTAAAGAAGGTACGGTAAAAAGAAAGGTAACGTTTGCACTTAAGGGGGATAAGGATGAAACTAATGTGTTAAAAGAGTTAAGAAAAGAGAGGGAATTGATAAGGGAGGAATTAAAGGAGATTAAAAATATAAAGAAAAGTTTAATGGAGGAAATAAGTAGCGTAGAAAGAAAAGAGTTAGTTTGGGGGGCTAGAATGTTAAGAATAGAGGAGAGGTTAGAAACAATAGAAAAAAGTATGGAAATAATGAAGAAAGGATATGGAAATTTAGAAGAAGGGAAGAATTTATCGGAGAAAAGTGAGGGAGACAGCAGGGGAAGTAGAAGTAGAAAAAGTAATTTTTACGGTTCTTATAGATCGATAATAAGTGATGAAAGGTTAAGTAGTAAAGAGGTAGAAAGTATAAGGAAAATGGTATTAGATAAAGAAAGGAAAGACAGGAAAAATAATATAGTGATTAAAGGGATTGACATAAAAGAAATAGATAAAGATAAGAGGAAGTGGGCGAGGGAATTTTTAAAGGATAAAATAGAAATAGAGTGTGAAGTGGTTAATGTTAAAATAAGTGGGCCTGTGATAATAGTTAAGTTAGAGGGGATGGAGGACAAGAGGAAGGTGATGTATAATAAAAATAAGTTAAAAGGAGGAAGGATTTTTATTGAAAATGATCTGACGTGGGAGGAGAGAAAGAGACGAGAGAAAATAGGTAAATGGGTGAAAGAACAGAAAAACAAGGGGGAAGAGGTGAAGGCAGGATATGCGAGAGTTAGAGTAAAAGGGGAATGGAAAATATGGGCAGAGGTAGAAAAGGAATTAGACAAGGATTATGGGGAAACAGAAAGTAGTGATAGGAAGGTGAGGGCGGGGGGAGAGGCAATGGGGGGGGGTCGAATTTTGCTTAAGCCAAGAAGCGGAAGAAAAGGGCAAAAAGGGGGAAAGGAGATTGTAGGTAGAAATATTTTATTTTGGAATGTTGCAGGGGTAGGAAATAAAGGAATAGATTTTTGGCGGTATATTAGGAATTTTGATTTTGTCAGTTTAAGTGAAACATGGATAGATGAAAAAAGCTGGGAGAAGTTAAAGGGTAGGTTGCCAAATACACATGTTTGGGGATGTAGATATGCGGTAAAGGAGGAAAGGAGGGGAAGGGCAATGGGTGGTTTTATTTTAGGAAAGAGGAGGGATTGGGGAAGTAATGTGGATAGAATAATAGGAGATAAGGAGGAGGAGTTTGTGATATCAGAAATTAATGAGGGAAAAGAAGGTTATTTATTATATCTGTATATAATTAGGAATGCTGGAATACTCTAGAAAAGAAATTAGAGAATTGGTTAGAAAGAAAGGAAGGGGAACAAATAATCATAGGGGTGATTTTAATATTAGAATAGGCGAATTGGGTGGGTATGAAGAAGAGGTGGGAGGGTTTGATAGGAAGAGTAAAGATAAATTGGTAGGTAATGGAGGGAAGAATATGATTGACTATTTTATGGGCAAAGGATGGCATGTGTTAAATGGTATGACAGATGGTGACTGGGAAGGAGAGTTTACGTATGTAGGTGCTAGAGGTTGTACAGTAATTGATTATGTTTTTTGTAGTGAAAATGCGATAGATAGAATAGAGGATTTCAGGGTTGATGACAGAGTGGACTCAGATCACTTACCGATAACGTTGAAGATAGAAGAAAGAGGTAGAGGAAGAACATATGTAGAAGGAAAGGATAAAGAAGAGGAGGAGGAGATCTGGAAGATATGCTGGGATGAGGAATCTGTACAAAGGTATAAAGAAAATGTGGAAAAGTTATCATGGGAGGAGAATAGCCAAGGAACAATTGAAGAGAAATGGGACAAGCTTAAAGGCATGGTACCGGTATCTATGATAAGGAAAAAGGTGGCGAAGAGAAAAATAGAGTTAGAACAAAAGGATTGGGGGGATAGGCAATGCTCTAAAAAGAAGAGGGAGGTGAGGAGATGTTATAAGAAATGGAGAAAAGGTAAAATAGGTAAAGAGAAATATATGGAGGAAAGAAGGAAGTTAAAAGAGCTCGCAGAGAGGAAGCAAAGAGAGAAGAGGGAAGGAGAAGAAAAAGAGTTGGAGAATTTAAGAAATCCCTCGGAAGTATGGAGATTTATAAATAGGAAAAGGAAGAAGAGGACTTGGAAAGAAGAGGAGATAAGTAAAGAAGTGTGGAGAAGCTACTTCATGGAGTTATTGGAAGGTAATGAGACACAGAAAGGGAGAGTTAACAGAGAAGAGGAAGGAGAAATTATAAGTATACGAGAGGAGAGGATAGAAGGACAGTTGGAAGAAGAGGAAATTGGTAAAGCGGTTAGGAAGTTGAAAATAAAGAAGGCAGTAGGGGTGGATGGAATACCAATAGAAGCTTGGAAATTTGGAGGAGGTGCAGTGAAGAAAGGGCTGGTGGAAATATTGAGACAGATATGGAAAGAGGGATATATACCCAAGGACTGGAAAATGTCAATAATTGTCCCCTTGTATAAGAGAGGTGACACTAATAAGGCTGGTAACTATAGAGGCATATCTTTGCTGTGCTCGGCTTATAAGATATATGCTGAGATTTTGAGGAACAGACTTGAAGAGGAAACAGAGAGACTGGGTTTGTTACCGGAAAGTCAGGCAGGATTCAGAAGAGGAAGGTCTACAATAGATAATATCTTTGTATTGAACCATATTGTCCAGAGGGAAAGAGATAAAGAAAACAAGGAAGGAAAGGTTTATGCTATGTTCGTAGATCTGAAAGCAGCTTTTGATAATGTGGAAAGGGAACAACTGTCGAAAGGATTAAGGGAGAAAGGAGTCGCAGAGGACCTCGTCTGGAAGATGGAAAGGATATATGAAGAAACGGAGGTAGCAGTAAGGGTAAAAGAAGAAATCACTGAGAAGCTTTTTACAACGAAGGGAGTAAGTCAAGGTTGTGTGATGAGTCCTCTGCTGTTCAATTTGTATGTAGCGGAGATAGGAAAGGAGTTAGAAAGGCGTAATATTGGGGGTATAAGAGTAGGTAGAAATAGGCTATGGTCCTTAGAGTATGCGGATGATATGGTTTTCATGACAAAGAATAAAGAGACACTGATGGACATGTTGCAGACAGTAAAGAGATTTTTAAAGAAAAGGAAAATGATATTATGTACCGAAAAAACAAAGGTGATGGTTTTTAACAGAGGAAATAAGGAAAAGAAAGAGTCATGGAAATGGGAAGGGAAAGATATAGAGGAGGTAAAGGTTTTCAAGTTTTTAGGTTTTGTGTTTAATAGTAATGGAAATTATAAAGAACACATAAAGGATTTATATAACAAAGGAAGGTTGGCAGCCAATAAAACATGGGATTTGGGGGAAAGGATTTGTAGAGATGATTTTACAAGAAGGTGGGGATTATTTAGGTATCTGGTGCAGAGTGTAATGTCTTACGGTGTGGAAATATGGGGCTGGGAGGAGAAGAAGGAATTAGAAAGAGTGATGTTAGATTACGTAAGATGGTTATTCAGGTTAGAATTCTGTACGCCAAGGTATTTAATGTCGAGAGAATTAGGTTTAAACAAACTAAGGATAGAGTGGGGTATAAGATCATGGAGATACGAGGAAAAGATAAGAGGTATGGAAGCAAGTAGATGGGTAAAAAAGTGTTGGAGGAGAAAAGAAGCAAATAGAGGGGGGGATATGTATAGTAGGGAGAGAGAAAAATATTATAATAGAAATGGGTGAGGTATTGAAGCATTAGAAATGTTAAGAGAGGAAGGTATTGATATTAGTGAGGAGTTGAGAAATAGGGACAGGGAAGTGCAGAGACAATTAGAGGATAATAAAATTAGGGAAGCTAGATATAATAAGAAATACAAGGATTTGGAAATAAGGTTGGAAGGGCCAATGTATTTAAGGGAGGGTAATGTGGATATAGGAAATTTAGGCGACAGCGTAAGGGCTTTATTAAGGTTAAGCTGCGGAAACATGGAGGAGAGAAATAAATATTGGTTAGGGGAGGAAGCGTATGCATGTGTATTTTGCGGTATAGGCGAAGACTGTATAAGCCATTATTTTAAGGATTGTGATGTGACTAAAAGTTGGTTTATAGAAATAGGTAAGGATGAAAATGAAGTAGAGGAAAAATTGTGGAACGATGTGTTAGATGATGCGAAAGGAAGGTTACTAAGGAAAATTTGGAAGGAGAAGGAGAATGTTATAAAAAAAAATAGGAATATAAGGTAGTTATAAGAGTATGCATGAGAGAATGAGAAAGGTATGTGAGTTATAGGAAATATGTAAACCAAGTCCACTTCTTGGCATTAAGCTGAAGTTAAATAAAGATTATTAATATATGTTATTATTATATATATATTAATACTGTAATTGGTCTTATTTTTACCGTTAAAAAAACATCAGAAAATGATTTTTCGTGAATGTAATATATGACGTCATTTTCGGCTCTCATAAGAACTAACTTAGGATGTCTAATTGATCATTTCGTGACCAAAATTTATCGTCACTTTGCTATTTAGGATTGAGATTTTAAATCCATTTATAAATGTATCATTTTATATAAATGGCTAAAAGCTGCAGATTTTATTCAGTTTTTGCTGCCAATCTGGCGTCAGATTGCCCTGCGCAGATCTTGCTCGATTTCTGCTACCAATTTGACATCAAGTCATGTCAGCAAGCTTTGTTCGGTTTTTGCCATCAATTTGCTGTCAGGTTATGTTCACAGGCTTTGCTGGCAAAACATGAGCTTATTGTGGACACAGATGGCACCGGATTTGTCACCAAGTTTTGACCGAATTTGATACCAATTTGGCGACAATTTGCTATCAAATTGCTATCTGGGTAAATAGTAATGAGAAAAAAAGTTTCAAATATATATGAAAAAATATTTAATATATATACAATAATATATATAATAATATATATACAAATTTTCAGATATATATATAATAAAGAACACTAACCTCTTTTTATTTTATTTAATGCACTATACAGGAAAGGAATGTTCTCGTCCCAAATCGTGTGAATCTCATAAATTCCCCATTGAATTAAGTACCATATATTTTCACATTTTTTGGGATAACATGCATTAAATGTTGCAAAAATCTTGAAGAGTACATCCAATGCTTTTAATACCGTCGGCATAGAATACAATGTTGTATCGAGTCGGATGTATACATTTTCGATTGCGGTTATTTCTGGTTCAACGACGATTATAAAAGGTTGCATCGTAAGGTTCATTTGATTTTTTCAATATCTTCAGATACCTAAAGTAAATTACAAATTGTGAAAAACCGGTTTTTTTTTATTTTGGATGTTCAGAAACGAATAGAATAGAAATAAACTTACTTTGCAGTGTACTAGAATTCCTTTCTGACTTTCCGAGATTGTAGGTTTCCACATTCTTTTCTTGTTTCCAATTTTAAAAGTAATTTTATTTGACTTAGGGGCTACAACACTTGTTAAAAGCCATATTTCAAGAGCCGTTTTCGAATCTACAAAGAAATTAATAGATATAATGT
This sequence comes from Formica aquilonia x Formica polyctena, assembly GCA_907163055.1. NCBI lineage: Eukaryota > Metazoa > Arthropoda > Insecta > Hymenoptera > Formicidae > Formica > Formica aquilonia x Formica polyctena. The sequence continues at coordinate 121,986 of CAJQTV010000447.1, forward strand.
TTTAATAGAATATTGTTCATATTACTTGCATATTATAAATTAAGATAAAATTTGTAATGCAGGAATATTCACCCAATTTTAGAGACTGTGCATTCATTAAAGTTTCATAAATATTATCGCCTGTAGATAGACTTTTTTTTAAATAATTGAAAAATTTCTCAAAATTTACGTTCCAAGATTTCATTAATTGTTCTTTACAGTCAGGGAATTTTCTATCAAAATCTCTTTCAATCTATAAGAACAAATAGAAATATTTATATCTATGTGAACTTGGCACCCCATTTTTAATAAATTAAGTTTTCAATACAGAAAATTATAGTATTTTGATTATTGTAACAGTAATTTCGTTTGTGTTCAACATAACACATTGAAATCTTTTTATTTTATAATTTTTCTTATTTTTTTTATAATTTTAAGATATATACCAATACATAAGAAGAATCCAATTTTAATATAGGCCACTTGACAAATATATCGTTAATATTTTGTAACGCGGTCACCTCGCTCGACGCTCGGATCGGCTCGTCGGTGTCCGGGTTTGAGAGGAGGGGAGATTCAAGCTTGCGTAGACACAGTATAGGTAGAAAGATAGTTTACTGAAAGAGAAATATGTACAGAGTAGCGTGCAGGGCCGTGCGGTGTTAGGCGGCGTGCGCTGGGTGGCAGGCGCGAGCGCAGCGGGAAGCGTAAGCGCGAAGCGGTCGGCGCGAAGCGGCGTACAGCGTGAAGCGGATGATTTGACTTGACTAGGATTTTATTTACATGCGCGTTAGCTTAGTATCTACGGGGACGTTATTTACACGCGGGTTAATCGTGACGCGGTTATCCCGGTCGGGCTTATTCCTAGCGGTTTATAATTACGGCGCGATTCGCAGGTACGGACTTATAATTAGCAGACTTATAATTACGGCGCGGTTCGCAAGCGCGGACTTACCATTACCCGGGCTTATTACTAGCGGGCTTAAAATTACAGCGGGATTCGCAGGCGCGGTCTTATAGCTAACCGGACTTATTTCTAGCAGGCATATAATTACGGCGCGGTATCTACATGCACTTATTACTACGGTTAGGCTAGGCGGCTGGGTATTGCCGGCAGGCCCGAGTGTCACGTCGAGCTCAGCCTGCAACGGAAAACCGAAAAACCCGGCGGGGCTGAGAAAACCTCAGCCCGGGCTGGTGCAAGGAACCGGAAAACCCGGCAGGGCTGAGAAAACCTCAGCCCGGAAGGTACGGGAACCGGAAAACCCGGCAGGGCTGAGAAAACCTCAGCCCGGAAGGTCGAGAGAGCCAGAAAGCCTGGCAGAGCTAAGAAAACCTTAGCCCCAAGCGGTAGTGGTCAGGTCAGTGTCAGGAGCAGGATGTCGGGACAGGATCTGGTCCCGATGTCTCGGCCGGCCGGGGTTATATACCCGGCCGGCGCCCCCACTACGCGTTGTCGGTCCGTCGGTGGGAGTCGGCTTGCCGTGGGGGCAAGCGCGATAGCGCGAGCGGCGTGCGTGTGAGCGAGATAGCACGTGTGGCGTACGTGCAAGCGAGATAGCACGAGCGGCGTGCGTGCGAGCGAGATAGCACGTGTGGCGTACGTGCAAGCGAGATAGCACGAGCGGCGTGCGTGCGAGCGAGATAGCACGTGTGGCGTACGTGCAAGCGAGATAGTCCGAGTAGCGCATGCGCAGGCTGGATAGGTGTAGCAGGAAGAGACAGTGAGGCAAGCGAGGTTATAACTATCTATATTATTAACATATTTACAATATTATTTACAGTGACGACATGGTCGTTACATCACCCCCCCCCCTTTTCGGGCCGAGCGTGCCGGTGGGCTGTTGGTGGTGGCCCGGTTCAGGTGGGTGCTCCGGAGGGTCCCGTCGTGATTAAATCGGAGGACCCACTGGCCCTCCGGAGTCCACTCTCGGAATCGGCGCTCAACGTGGCGAGCTCGGTGCGGTACCCTGATGTCCCTTCCGGGTGCCACGCGGATCGTGGTGGGCTCAGGAAGCCGCGTGCCCACGGCTGCCATGGGACGGCGTGGAACGGTGGCCGGCGGTCGTTGTGCCGGAGGTGCGGTGGCGGCGCAGCGAGCCGTCGCCGGCGTCGGTCGAGGCCTGGTCGTTCCGATGGCTGATCGGCATGGGGCCGGTGCCGGACGTTGTCCTGGTAGGGCCGGTGATCGGGCCGGCGCTTGCCGCTGCGGGACTGCTGTTGCTCACGGCGGTGCTGACGTGATAGTCGGGCCGACGGTCGGTCGGGGCCGGACGTCCTGCGGCGCCGTGGCCGGCCTCGTCGTCGGGCGCGTGGGCCTCGGGGCTGATGCTCGCCCGCGGCTGATTCGTCGGCGATCCGGTGGTGGCGGCGGAGTGGTCAGGAGGAGGACCTTCCTTCTGGTCTCGGCGTCGCCGCGCTGGATGGTCGTGCCCACCCGTGGCGGTGGTCGGCTGGTGGCGTCGGCTCGGGGTCGCGTGAATCCGTGCGGTGGTGGTTCGGCGGGAGGTGGTGTCGACGCATCCGACAGGTCGCTATCGGACGACCACCTCCCGAATAGCGCTTCCAGCTGTTCTCTCTCGGCTTGTGTCGGCATCGTGACTAATGACCGATTGATTGATCGATTTCCTGGTTTGCGGATTTATATACCCTTCGCGGGGTGTGACGAGGGTTGTTGTTGCGGCTAGCCGAGCGCCCTCGGGTGTTGTTCTCGGACTTAGCGGTTTGCCGGCCGCGGTCGGTCTCAGCGATCGCCACCTTACCGGGCGGTGTTCGGCCGTACCGGCGTTTGCGTTCGGCCAGGGCCGGCGTCACGACGGCGTTGTTTGGGGGCGGTGCCCTCGGTTCGTCCGGGTTGTTTGCGGTCTGGTCCGGATGCTCCTTTAGTTCCTGTATGTGGACGTGGCGGTGCCAGCACCCCCGTGTATCTCGCAGGTCTACGATTACCGGAGATATAATAAAGCCGCCGTGGCTTTTCGCAGCGGTGTGACCTCGATCCACTTTGTGAATCGGTCTTGCATGGTCAAGAGCCAGGTATGTCCTCGGTTGGAACGTGGGAGGGGCCCGACCAGGTCGATGGCGACTTGTTGCCACGGGGCGGTGACAGGAGTCGCATGTAGGTGCCCGGCTGGTCGACGTTGCGACGCCTTGTGGGCCAGGCATGTGGCGCACGAGCGCACGTACCGTGCAATGTCCCGGAACATCCCCGGCCAATAGTAAAGTTGCGCGAAGCGGGCCATTGTCTTGGCGGTGCCTAGGTGACCGGACTCGGGTGCGTCGTGGTAGCGCTGGAGTAGGGCGGGTCGTTCTGACGTCGGAACGCATCGCTTCCATTGCTCGTCGGCGGCCATCTCCCGGAAGTCCAGGTCGTGGAGGATGTGTCGGTGCAGGTGGCCGTCGCGGATTTGGTAGTCGGGCCGATCGGTCGGTCTAGCTTGTACCTCTTGGCAGATCCGGTGGTACCACTTACATTGGGATGTTGGCCGGACGGCCGCGACCTCTGGTTGGCGCGAGAGCGCGTCGGCGACCTGGTTCTGGGAGCCCCGCCGGTACTTGATTTCGAAATCGTGCTGCTGTAGTTCGAATAGCCAGCGGGCGAGTCGACCCGACGGAGTTTCCAGGCGCTGAAGCCACCGCAAGGACTGGTGGTCGGTCAATACCGTAAAGCGGTATCCCTCCAGGTAATCCCGCATCCGACGTATTCCCCAGACTACGGCGAGACACTCCAGTTCGGTGGCGCTATAATTGCGCTCAGCGTGGTTCAGCGTCCTGCTGGCGTATGCCACAACTCGTTCCCCCTCCGGGAGCTGCTGGGTTAGGACGGTCCCTAGCCCGTGTGCGCTGGCATCGGTTTGCAGCGTGAAGGGCTGCTCGAAGTCGGGACACGCCAACACTGGCGCGGACGTTAAGGCTGTCTTGAGGTTCCTGAAGGCCTGATCTTCGACCTCGGTCCATGACCAGCATGCGTTTTTGCACATGAGGCGGGTCAGCGGCGCGATGACGGTGGAGAAGTCGGCTATAAATCGCCGATACCACGAGGCGAGGCCGAGGAACTGGCGTACTTGCCGCAAGTTGGTGGGCGCAGGCCAGTTGGCGATCGCGCTGATCTTGGTCGGGTCGGTGCGGATTCCCTATCAATCCACGATGTGCCCCAGATAACGGAGGCTATTCCGGCAGAAGTGGCACTTCTCGATATTCGCAGCTTGACGGCTCGTAGTCGGCGGAAGACCTCGGCCAGGTGCTCGAGGTGAGCTTCGAAAGTCGGGCTGGCTATTACGATGTCGTCTAGATAGACCAGGAGGTTCGAGCTCGGGCCCCAAGACGGCGCCCAATAGGCGCTGGAACGTGGCGGGGGCCGAATGCAGCCCGAACGGCATAGTTCGGAACTGCATTAGCCCTCTTCCTGGTACGGTGAAGGCGGTGGCAGGTCGGCTCTCGGGTGCCAACGGCACTTGCCAGTATCCGTGCTTGAGGTCCAGTGTCGTGAGGTATTTCGCGCCCCGGAGCTTGTCTAGCGTCGCCGCGATGTGTGGTAGCGGGTATGCATCTTTCCGCGTGACTTCGTTCAATTTTCGGAAGTCAATACAAAACCGGTATGCGCCGTCTTTTTTCTTGACGAGCACTACCGAGGAACTCCAGGCGCTTTGCGATGGTTCGATAACGCCAGCTTCCTCCATTTTTCGGACCTCCTGGTCTATCACGGCTTGCATGGCTGGGTTACGGGGTCGGTACCGTTGCTTGATCGGTTGGTCGGTGGTGAGATGGACGCGATGCTCGATACGGTCTGTTGGGCCGCGTATTGAGTCAAATGCGGCCAATTCCCTGTCCAGGAACTCTGTTAGCCGTCGGTCCTCGTCTTTGATTCGCGGGGTCAATCCGGTCGATATTTCGCACACTGTTGGTTGGTTGTTGGTGCTTGGGCCCGGAGGCGCCGGTAGCGCGACCCCGAACTTGGCCCAGAGGTCGATGCCTATCAGGACAGGGCCACTGAGATTTGGCATGACCTGGAATGTATGGATCACCGTTCGTTCGGTGGTGGCGATCGGTAGGTCGACTATGTGGGTTATCGGTACCGTGGTGCCGTCGGCCAAATTGACCTGCTGGGTTACCCCCCGAGGGGGGTGGCCGCAGTATCGGGCACGCTTCGCCGTGGCCGAGCTCACGAACGAGACCTCGGAGCCGGAGTCGAGCAGAGCCCATATGTGTCGGTTGAGTAACTCTATCTTCAGGTGCGGCCTAGGCGTGAACCTTATGGGGTTCGGTCGGGACGGGCGGCGGCCGCTGGTTCCCCGGCCCGTGTGCCGTTTCCCGCCGGTGGATGGCAGTCTCGGGTGAGTACGCCGTCCTTGCCGCAACGGGAGCAGAATTTGCGTGGTGGCCGCTTGCAATCGAGGCGTGTGTGGCCTCGCTGTTTGCATCGCCAACAGCATTCTTCTCTGCTGTAGGCGGCGGCCGCAATCGGTGAGCTGGGCACGCTTCGTAGCGGCGGTTGTTCTTCCTTTTGTCGGCGGAGGACCTTTTCGTGCTCGGTTGCCCGTGTGCTAAGCTCGGCTACGCTGGTGACTTCTGCCGGCCGAATGTATAGCTGGTAGCTGGAGTACAAGTTGTTACATAGCAGGCGGGCCTTCTCGCTTGGTGTGTAGCCCCCGGCACGCCTCATCATCGTCAGCAGGTCCGTGGCGTACTGGTCGAAGGTTTCCCCCGATCTTTGCCTCCGGGCCTGGGCGTCCTGTCGTAGCTGGTCTTGGTAGTCCGGTGGGAGGTATTTCGATCGGAAGGCGGTACAGAAGTCGTCCCAGGTCGCCCAATCCTCGTAATTATTACGGTACCATAGCAGAGGGTTCCCCCGTAACATCTCGGGCAGCCCGAGGAGGAATAACTCGTCGGCGTAGCGGTAGGATCGCTTGAGTTCGTCTAGTCGCTCGAGGAACGCGAAGGGGTCCTTGCCCTCGAAGCACAGGCCCCATTTCCGGATTCGATCTAATACCGCGGTGGGGTCCGGTAGTGTCGGTTCGGCGTAGTCTGGCGTCGGCTCGGTATGGTCTGGGTTCGGCTCGGGCCGTACTGGCGTTGTCTCCCCCTTGTTTGCCATGTCTGTGTAGCCGTGTTCGGGGAACAGCCCGGGATTTTTAGTTACGAACTGACGCAGTCGATATCGCAACGCTTCGATATTTCCGGTACTATCGAGACCGTGGGAGACTAGTTTAGTCGCGAGCTGGGCTTTCGTTAGCAAGTATATCCAGGAGATTTTCATCGGGGTGCGCACGCAAGCTGGAGTCTCTACTGGGCAGGTCCCTGTTCGGGCGCCATGTAACGCGGTCACCTCGCTCGACGCTCGGATCGGCACGTCGGTGTCCGGGTTCAAGAGGAGGGGAGATTCAAGCTTGCGTAGACACAGTATAGGTAGAAAGATAGTTTATTGAAAGCGAAATATATACAGAATAGCGTGCAGGGCCGTGCGGTGGTAGGCGTGCGCTTGGCGGCAAACGGGCGCTAGGACGCGAGCGCAGCGGAAAGTGCAAGCGCGAAGCGGTCGGCGTGAAGCGGCGTGCAGCGCGAAGCGGATTCGACTTAATATGACTTTATTTACATGCGCGTTAGCTTAGTATCTACGGTGACGGTATTTACATATGCGGATTGATCGCGACGCGGTTATCCCGGTCGGGCTTATTCCTAGCGGTTTATAATTACGGCGCGATTCGCAGGCACGGACTTATAATTAACCGGACTTATTACTAGCAGGCTTATAATTACGGCGCGATTCTCAGGCGCGGACTTACAATTAACCGGGCTTATTACTAGCAGGCTTATAATTACGGCGCGGTATCTACATGCACTTATGACTACGGTTAGGCTAGGCGGCTTGGTATTGCCGGCAGGCACGAGTGTCACGTCGAGCTCCGCCTGCAACGGAAACCGGAGAAACCCGGCGGGGCTGAGAAAAGCCTTGGCCCCAAGAGGTAGCTGGTTAGGTCGGTGTCGGGAGTCGGATCGCAGGATGGGATCTGGTCCTGATGTCTCGGCCGGCCGGGCTTATATACCCGGCCGGCGCCCCCACTATACGTTTTTGGTCCGCTGGTGTGAGTCGGTTCCGTGGGGGGGACAACGAGATATGGCACGAGCGGCGTACGTGTGAGCGAGATAGTCCGAGTGGCGTACGTGCGAGCGAGATAGCACGAGTGGCGTACGTGCGAGCGAGATAGCACGAGTGGCGTACGTGCGAGCGAGATAGCAGGAGCGGTGTACGTGCAAGCAAGATAGCCCAAGCGGCGTGCGTGCGAGCGAGATAGCGTAAGTAGCGTATGCGCGAGTAGGATAAGTATAGCAAGGTGAGAGAGCGAGGCATGCGTTGTTATATACATATATTTACATTTATTTACAGGAACGACTCTGTCGTTACAATATTATAAATTATATATTTATTTATTTTTTATATATTATACTTTATAAAACTTTATCAGTTTATTGTAACAAATGATAAGATTTAAGAGATATGTGTAGGACGAAAATATCCGAGGTTAGTTAAATAATAATATAAGGTAATGTTATAGTTATAAAGAAATTTTCACTTCTTGAAAAGAAATAATAAATTAGACTTACCTAGAAAAATATCATAAAGGTGAGATAATCCCCAATTCTTCAAAAGAATATCCATTTCATCGAACGATAACTGAACGATAATTTTGCCACGTAGCTCGGACGTAAGACAAGCGCAAAGTTGGGCGAATAGCGCTTTAAAAATTACGGATTACCGGGAGCAATCGGACAAATCCGGACACTTCTACTTCGATTCGATTACTCGTAGGAAAATTAAGGAAAATTACGTGCCGAATCTCGCGCTACAACGGACAAGACCACGGACAAGACACAATCAGTCTTTGTTTTTCAAACATAAGACTCGCGTAACATATCATGCGTACGCATATATATATATATAAATAAAATATATATAATATATAAAATATATATAATATATAATATATAGGAGTGTTTATATATATCCGACCTAACTGGCAACTTATTGTTTGATTGTAATCACAACGTTTCGACCATATGGTTTTGGTCCTTATCAAGTGAACTGCGTTGTGAAATGATCAAGTGAAATGACATAGCGACTTTTTCCTCTTTCAACTTTAACTATAACGCAGTTCACTTGATAAGGACCAAAACAATATGGTCTAAACGTTGTGATCAAAATCAAACAATAAATTGCAAGTTGGGTCGGATATATATAAACACTCCTTTAATTTATCTACTGGCGACATCTCAAAATTAAACATTAATATAATATATATATATATATATATATATATATATATATATATATATATATTCGCAGATAGCATGTCGGCACTAATCAACCAACGAGCGCTATATATGCGCTAATTGTTACGAAATAATTGTGATATCACAAGTACCTTTCTAAGTTATTCGTAAAATATTATTTGTGCTTATATTCATACAATTCTTGAATATTTATTTTTTTCTACATTATGTCATATGAAATTGAAATAAGTTGCTTTCACTGAAAAAATATTTGGTAATAATTACCTATTACTTTACCAAATACATTGGCTAAACTAAATGATTTAGTGATAGTTATCAAATATCTGATAAAGTTGAATTGAATGATTTAGTAATATTTATCAAATATTTAATTACAACCATCAAAGATTTTGTGACAAATATTAAATATTTAGTAATTATTACTAAATTGTTTAATTTACTCAATTATGAACAAAATTTGTTTATAAATGGACCAATTGAAGATTTAGTAACTATTCAAATATGGTAATAATTATCAAATATTCAATTAAAATTCACAACTAAATGTATTTGATAACTATTACCAATCAGTTTTTTCAGTGCAATTTGATGGCAAATTGGCAGCAAAAACCGAACAGAATCTGCAGCTTATTACAAAGTATTATAAAATAGTTCAGTCGCTTATCGCTATGCGGCGCGTTATCCATTATCTATATCCGTATTCAAATTCTTGTCATGAGTGTATATAAAGCCTGCAAAATGCTAATAATATTATAATATATATATTTCTATCAGTTCAATTTTTGACACAATTCTTATACAGAAAAATCAGATATTGAACTGATTTTTGGCAAATCGGACAGATAATTGTTCGATTTTCACTTATTCGAACAATTTCTGTCCAAAAAGATCTTTAATTTTATAAAATTTAGCTATATGTTTTAACACATTAATATATGATTTTATATAACAATACTAAAATTTGTCTTATTTTTGCCATCAAAAGAACGTCAGAAAATGGTCTCCCGTAGATGTGATATATTTTGGGTCTCATGAGACCTAACTTAGAATGTATAATTATCTAATGGTCATTTTATGACCAAAACTTATCATCATTTTGTTACTTATGGTTGAGACTTTAAATCCATTTATATATACTATTTTATATGAATGGCCAAAAGCTGCAGAATTTGTTCGGTTTTTACTGACAATCTGCTGTCAGATTGTCCTGCGCAGATCTTGCTCGATTTTTGCCAATTTGACGTCAAATCATGTCAAGCTTTGCTAGATTTTTGCCGTCAATTTGCTGTCAGGTTATGTCAGCAAGCTTTGTCACCAAAACACAAGCTTAATGCGGACACAGATGGCATTGGATTTGTTACCAAGTTTTGAACGAATTTGATGCCAATTTGGCAACAATTTGTTATCAAATTGCTTACTGGGTGTGTATGTGAAAACCACTTCTCAAAAGTGAGATCGTCGGGAAAGTCATATATTACCTTGGAATGGTGGTGAATTTGGAGATGCTCTATTCTGATTATCCATTGACATTAAAGTCCTTTCTTTCCCTAAAACGCTATCTTCATCTTTATCTTTTAAAGTTTTGAAATGTATTATATTATCAAAATTCTCGTTGTGTTCATTGTTATTTTTATTATCTAAATTAAAATTAGAATTGTTATTTCTATTTCTAATATTGGTTGGATAAGACAATATGACATGTATATAATAAAAAATAAAAAAGAAAAAATTCATAAATTATTACACAGTTATAAAATCAATTCATAAAATTTTAACTTAATTTGAAAAGAGGAACTATGCAAATGAGAGAGAGAGAGAAAGAGAGACTGCATCTGCAATATATATTTTTAATTTAAATGCAAGCGCACTGAGAAAATTGTAGTGGGAAAAATGTACAATTTATTTACAATCATCAAAGGCCATATATGACTTTGCTTGTTAATGTTCCTTGGAAAAGCATTTTGTTTTTTCCCTAAGAGATTATGGTGCATGTGTACATCAGACAGTATGCTCATCGAAGAATTGTCTGATATTATAAATTGTTCATTATCATTCACAGTCAATTGAGGAGACAAGCACTTTTGAGAAACTGTAACAGTCCACAGAATAAATTATGTAAGAAACAGAAGAAACAGAAGCATCTGTATAATAATTAATATAAAAAATCGCTATTACTTGGAAATTAATTAACTTACTATCAAAAGAATTACGACAATTTTCTTTGTCTAAAGATTGAAAAATTTTCGGAGAGGTTTGATCTTTTCCAATTGCAATGGTTTTGCGGTTACAAATTTTTCTGACATTTGTGTGCTGCAGCCTTTAGGAGATAAGTATCTTTGTTGTACAACTAAAATTATAAAAAAACTATACGATCGTAAAATTATAAAAAAGACTATTATTAGAATTTTATAGACACAAAAATAACTTACAAAATAACAAATAGAAATATATACTGCGACGACTTTTCCCTTTTCGCGGCCGAATGCTATGCGCGTTTGCCGTTTCGGTCTCTCCGTCGCGCGGATTGATGTTGCGCCGACAAACAGGAGCTAATTCGCCGAGCGGAGGACGCGAAAAAGTCGGGGACAAAAACGGAAAGGATTGGATAAAGATTAACGCGCCGGGTAGGAACGGGATGGTAAAAGTTCCGCGCGTGCCGTGACGAAATCCGAGAGATAATCGCGAAAATCGAACTTGGGCGCCAGATACGGTCTTTCACGCATCAATTCGCGAAGCGCACGAAATAAGCGCGAGCTAGACGCGAAAGAAGTTGTTGGAATTCGCTACGGGCTGGCTAGCTCGCCTAACGGTAGAGGGGCAGGGCGAGTGTTGTTCTAACGCGATAAGTTATGCAAGAGGCGACAAATAGTGGAGCGACAAACACAAGCGGCAATGAAAGACGTAAAATAAAACAAATAAAATAACGAGTTTATTATAATAGACGGGGCTAGGCCCCGCGAAAGTGATAATGGTAATGATGACCGCGCGGATATTCGGCTGCGGTAACAACGCGGGAACGAGACTGGTTCTTTTTCGGCGTTAATTACGCCTCGCACCGCGGAGTTGGCAATTAATACGTTTCGACTTTAATCCGGGTGATGACCCGATCCGATTCTCCATATCAAGCAGTGGCGGCGACCGTATCGCCCGCTATTGTTACTTAAAAACTAATACGCAACTTATATCTAACAAGCAATTCGCGAAACACGCACCTCTTTTTTTTAAATAGGGGTAAGTTTGGCTATCTCGGCTCCTATTGGTCGAATTTTTTTCCTTTTTTCTTGTGGGGATGCCACATAAAAAAATACGCCTGAATAAAACCGCGAATTTTCCCCACGAAAAATAGCATTTACTAGACACAGTCAACTTTGGCGCCCTCTATCTCTGGTATTTTTTGAGTCACCGCAAAAGCGGATATACGACAATTGTAGAGAATTGAGTCCTCTACAAGTTTTATTTGAATATTTTTTTGATAAAACCAACAGGGGGCAATATAATTGTCAATAAAAATGTTCAACCCCTAATTGACGGCATTTTTTTGGTTGTAACTTTTTTTCCTTGACAGCTATTAAAAAATTTTTCAAACAAAAGTTGTAGCAAATATTTTTTCCTACAAATCTAAAAAAAAAGGAGAAAAATTCGACCAATAGGAGCCGAGATATCCAAACTTACCCCTATGTTGAAGATGGCCGCCGACGCACTGGGAAATTTTGTTGGAACTTTGTGAATTCGGGCATCTCCTATGACCGTCTACTCACCCTCAAAAAATTGACTTGTCTATCCGTTTTGTCATTTTCAGATACTATTTCACTGGACTATTAGGATAATTCTTATTATTATAATTTTTATTTATTCATACAAAACTTTATATTTGCGTCATTTCATTTCTTTTCTTTTCTTTTTTTTATTATTAAAAAGAAATTAACTATCGAACTGTTTCCTTTCAATAACAAACCACTTTTTACTAATCTCGACGTACGTTTCCTAGTGGAAACCACGAAACAAAATCCCAAATCTATTTCTGCGAAATCGAAACTCTGGGCAAAGACCGCGAGAAATAGAAAAAATCGCACGATAAGGAAGCTTCTGGCTCGGGCGTCCGCAGATCCTAGCTTTATTATAGACTATAAAAAATTAAACTTAGATAAGTATTTGTTCAATTTAAGAATCCAACATTTATACAACATTCAACAACCACACAATACACAACCTTGTCCCTCTACTTCTTCTCCTCATTGTTCTCCCCCTTCTTATTCACCGGTTTCTTCCCTCGAGCGTCCTCATACACCTGCTCCTCTTGAGCATCAACCTTCAAGAATTCCTACTCCTCCTCCTCCTCCCTTTGAATATTCACTTCTCTCGACCATCAACCGTCGAGAATTTCTACTCCCCCCCCTCCCTTTGAATATTCACCTTCTCTCGATCATCAAACGTCGAGAATTCCTATTTCTTCTCCTCCCTTTGAATATTCACCTTCTCTCGACCATCAACCGTCGAGAATGCCTACCCCCCCCCCTCCCTTTAAATATTCACCTTCTCTCAAACATCAACCGTCGAGAATTCCCACTCCCCCTCTTCCCTCCGAATATTCATCTTCTGTCGACCATCAACCGTTGAGAAATCCTACCCCACCACTCCTCTTCACACCACGAATCGTCCGATCTCCCAGGAGCGTTTTTGAGGAAGCCCTCCAATACTTCGTGGAGGAATTTCCAAATCTCAAAGAGGAACCGGAAGATTCCGAAAAGAGATCTTTCGATACCGAAGGAGAGTTCGAGTTCCACGAAGAACAGGCTAGAGAAAATTGGTTCCGGTATCTCCTGGAACAGTTCCCTCCATATCTCGATCCTCTTCCTGAAGGAAGTTACCGCGTAGACCCAGACTTTGCAGACCTTGATTTATTCCGTTATATCCTTAGTGTAAGTTCTCCCGGGTCTATTATCTCGTTTTTTATCCCAGGTTATCAACCTCCAATAGGCGTTCCTGTAAAAGCCTTTTGAATGAAGTTTCCTCCCCCCTCCACAGTAAAACTTGAATATCTCCCATAATATTATTTTTCTTTCTTTCCCATTCATCTTTTTTTCTTTTCTTTATTTTATAACTTAAATTATATAATTAAAACTATTTATTGTAAATTACCAAACGGCATTTAAATTTTAGTCTTTCCCCTCTTCATTCCAGTTGATGCCCTCCGTATCAATGTATCACCCGAAAAAGAACATCTCTCATTCACACACACACACACACACACACACACACACACACACACACACACACACACGCACGCACGCACGCACGCACGCACGCACGCACGCACGCACGCACGCACGCACGCACGCACGCACGCACGCACACACGCGCACGCCCACGCCCACGCCTACGCACACGCACACGCACACACACACACACACACACACACACACACACACACACAAACACACACACGTATTAGACTTTAAGAAAACTAAATTTTATTTATTTTTTATTCTTATTCATGTAATACTTAATATTAAACATTTAAATAATGTATTTTATCTTTTAAAATTTCTTTGTTTTTTGAATAAATTGTAAGATTTAACTTTAAATCAGAGTAGCTTATTAACCCGTTTTCCTTCCCGTACCCCCGAGATCGCACAAGATCCTGTCCTGCGTAACAGGGATTCAGTTCCCTTACTGAAAAGGGACCACCGAACGAAACGGCCTACTGACAGAGTAAGAGCGACCTTTCCGACCGTTGACCTGTCTAAGTACCCTGTATTGTTCGTTCGACTCGGAAACACTTGTTTTGCAAAAGAAAGAGAGAGTGTGTTTCGAGGTAAATATAAGTTGCGTTCCATCCCGACTCAATTCTCCAGGAGTCCGGACGTAACAAATGCATACAAATGCTTCCTCATTATCCGGAAAAAAACACATTTATAAAAAAAATGTTTAATTTTATAAGCCGTTCTGTGACTTTGTAAACGAGAAACTTTTATAATTCCAAGTTCAGAAGATGCAATAGGAAAATTATAATAACCTTCTTGTTCTAAAAACTTACATCTCATTAGGAAAATCCGATTCTGAGGTGTTTGGATGATATTGTTCAAGATTATGATATCTCTACATTTAGTTTTGAAACAGCTGTTTGCCTCGTTTTTAATAAGAGTAACACCATATAAAACAACAGTCTGAAACTGTTCTCCCACAAAATTGTTATCTCCAAAATTGTTATACTGATTTTCCAACAAAATTTTATTGCGCTTATCTGTGTCCTTCTTTGGAACGAGCCGTCCTCTGGTTTCTGCATCACGTCTAATTAGCTGGTGTAAAAGCTTGTAAGTTGATCTCAATTATCGTTTCATAATGCCCATAAAGTTTTCATACTTAAAAGCACTAAATGATTCCAAACTTCCATGGTTTCGATATTAATCGACTAAATGAATCAGACAATGAACGTTGTAAACAACGAAACATTTACCAAAAATCTGGGAAGAGTGTTTTACAAATTCTTTTAAAATTTCTTCAACAACATTGAGCATAATTGGATTTTGTACTACAGTTGGACTGGACAGTATATATATTCCACTATGTAGAAGTAAATAATTCTTATATGTATTGGGAGGTAGAGTGCTCTTAAGGATTCGCAAACCGTCATACAATAAGATACGCCGCAATTCTGTTGCTTTATACTTAAATATTTCATAGAAAGATTGAGGTCGACGATTGAACTCCATAGACATCCAAGGACTACAACCTAACATTTCTACAAATAAATGAGATTTAGCTCTATTATTAATTTTGCCTATTGCTACAATCATTCCAAAGAGAAACTATAACCATCGTTTAAAAACTCCTGCATATACTCATGCATCGGATCAAGCCTGAATGAAGATACCATTTCACATTGCAAATCACGTTCTAAAGATAAATTGTACTTATGATGTTCTGGTTGGTCTCTATACTGAAATGACTCATCCGTACTTAGAGGTCATCATCATGTAAAAACATTTGACGATTCCTATATCTAACGCCTTTAACTGTGCATTTTTCGCAGCAAAATGTACTGTTATGATTGTGAATGCCCTTAACAAATTGTCTAGCTGGAGCATTTAAAATATAATTACCTACGCTGAAAGTAATATTTTTACCTTAGAAATCATAACCATTAGTAGTCAAATTTTTAACTTCTTCAATAAAATCAGATAAATATCCTTCTAAATCATCGGAATTTGAATACCCATATCATATACTAATTATAAGAGGAAATTTAGGTCGCCATTAAGGCAACCTAAAATTGGCCAAAAATCATCATCTGTACTCTTATGTAATTAGACACTATCGATATTAATGTCCACCACAATTTGATTTTTCTTTTGCAGATAGTCATCAGTTAATATTTCATCAAAGTTAATCTTGATACTTTTATACCACATTATGCCTTGACCAACTTCTTTAACATTTACAGTACGAAGACTATGAAGAATTGTTTTATATGATTTTGGCAAACCAGGGAAAAAAACTCGCAACCCTGCTAAAAGCTTATCCACTTTTTTGAATGATATATCTCGAATACCCCACTCTGTTAAGAAGTTCAATAAATATGCCTCTATATCATGAATAAGACGATCTCTCAAATATTCAATGTCACATTTAATTTCATCTTCTAATTCATCACTGCTATTGTGTTCACTATATTCAGCATCTTCAGTTTCATGACATGGATTACGTACTAATACATCTTTTACAATTAAATTATTATCCTGAACGTTATTGCTTTCATCAATACGCAAAGTAGGTAAAACACGAGAAACGTTACAGCATGGTCCATGAAATACATCTAATATATCTTCTATCTCAGTCAATTGATCTTGAATTTTAGCTTCACGGAAACGTTTAACATTGACTTTAGAAGTTTGAGCATATAATTATCTTTTAATGACCTATATCCCAAAATAAAATGTATTAACTTCGCAATTCATATAATTTAAAGGTAATTCATTAAGTTGAGTCCTCTACTGTACATTTTGTTTATAGTATTGCCGGAAAAAAATCAAATATAATAAATGCATGTTTTTTCAAATTTGATAGAAGCAAATTGAAAATTACCTTTTATTAACACCTATTACCGTGAAATGTTTAATGTATTCTACAAATTTACCACCTCATTGATAAAGAAAATATATTAAAATATTAAACATTTGAGATCAAGTGTAACTTATAAGAATGACGAAGTATTTTATGAAATAAAATAGATTAGAGTTAAAATAAAAAGAAATGTGTCACAAGAAACGAATAGATGAATAGAAAGATAATGATCTTAATAAGTTAAATTTTGTCGTGCAACATTTAGTAGATGCCAGGAAAGAAAGTTATGAAAAATACGCAAAGCGAGATCCACTTACCTCTTTCTTAAACATTTTCGACATTTTGGTATTATTATCTTGTGTCTTTTTTAATTTTCTATTAATAGTACGTCTGTTATTAACTTTTTCTACATCTCGTATTAGTACCACCACATCTGTATTAGTACACCTTTTCTTTTACAACAATCACAATATTTTTATATAAATTCCGGAAACACTTAACTATACGTCGTCACACTTTAACGCCTTTAACGAATGTAAGTGCTGTTAACTTGCGAATAAGATCGTGCACGCAATGCATTTGTGACATGCGCACATTGGCCGCGTTCAGCAGAGGAGACCGCTTAGTAGCAATTGAACGTGATTGGCTCTTACTTTTAGAACCAACAAATCAACGTCGAGTATTGACAAGACGATAATTGATGAGCGCTTTCTCTGCTGAACGCGGCCATTGGTTCTCACGTAAATTTGTATACGAACATTGATATACAGGGTGGTCCTCGTAACGGTCGCCACGATTTTTAAGGCACTTACAATAATCTGACATAAAAAAGTCATAAACAGAAATTTATCAGTTTCTAACCGGCAACAAATTGCAATAATAAAAATTGACCAAACATTTTTTTTTCCATAAAAAAGCAAGGTCACCTTTAATTTTTTTAATGGAACTGCCTACTTTTTATTGCACATTTTTGTAGCTTATCTCGAGAGCTTTTCAAAACACTATAATAAAGTATTTTTTCATTAAGTACTTTTTGAGTTATTTTATATCTTAATCTGACATATTTTGATATAAAAAATAAAATATCTCGTAAAATATATAGTTTTCGATAATCTTACCGTAATACTTTTATGTTCAGAATAATGAGACAAATCAATTAGTGTAAAGAGAAAAACAAATAATTGTTTAAAAAAATACATTGTAAATAATTACATACTTTTTCTTAAAAACAATTTTTTTTTATATTGATTGATTTGTCCCATTATTCTGAACATAAAAGTATTACGGTAAAATTATCGAAAACTAAATATTTTACGAGATATTTTAATTTTTATATTAAAATATGTCAGATTAAAATATAAAATAACTCAAAAAGTACTAAATGAAAAAATACTTTATTATAGTGTTTTGAAAAGCTCTCGAGATAAGCTACAAAAATGTGCAATAAAAAGTAGGCAGTTCCATTTAAAAAATTGAAGGTGACCTTGCTTTTTTATGGAAAAAAAATGTTTGGTCAATTTTTATTATTGTAATTTGTTGCCGGTTAGAAACTGATAAATTTCTGTTTATGACTTTTTTATGTCAGATTATTGTAAGTGCCTTAAAAATCGTGGCGACCGTTACGAGGATCATCCTGTATATGAATAATCAAACACCCTGATCTTTTTGTGACTATTCTTATATCATACATTTTCATAATAATAAGCATATAG